>PVLC010003530.1:0-96067 GCA_004027655.1 Graphiurus murinus | reverse complement strand
TCAAAGTCAATCACTAAACTGACCTGGAGATAGGGGGAGGGTGGGTGGGAATTGGGGAAGGGTTAATGAGAAATATGTGCATGGATGTCTTTACCTGTACTAGCTTGTACCCAACAAAAATGTGTGATTAACCCTGTTGTACCCAAGAAATGTATAAAAATCCATGCTAAAAAATAAATAAATAAATTTTTAAAAAAAGTGTGTAAAAAATTGCCTGCATTTTTATCACTAAAACAATATCCTGAATTAGGAAACTAAAATTAATAGAATAAAATGTGAGCTAATATAAAAGTGCTGATGCCATACATAGGTAGTTTATTTACAAGGCCTGACTCTGTAGCACAACTGAATTTTAATACTGGGACCTTTTGAATATTATTGCTGAGTATTCCCATCATGTCTATTTCTCAAGGAAAGCAGAGAATTTATGTAGATGCTTTCACCAGTCTTGAATTTTGTTGGCAGAATTCATAACCACTTACCTGAGCCAACCTGAGGATCCCAATTGGTGCCACATTGCACACAGAACAACAAAATTAAGTGCTGCGTCATGATTTTGAATCATACCTCATGTTTTAGGGAACATCCTAGCATCCTTTCTCAGAATTTCACTGTGTCAGTGTTATGTGCAAATTTAGAGTTTGAGTTTCATGAAACTATATATGACACTTTAAAAAGATTATAATCAAGAAGTAGACTTAGAATACATTTATAGGAATTGTAGGAAAATGATTGCAATGAGAAATGCAAATGCAGAACTACAATGTTACTTTTGAGCACATTACTAAAAATATTCACAGAAATAAATATGTATTCTTGTGGTCTTTCTTCTTTACAGAAAAAAAGTATCTGAATGCCATATCATAGTATTAGTCCATAAAAGATACATAAACCTACATCTCTATTTTTGTTATCTTCAATAGCCTTGTTGAGAAGAATAGTTCATACAGCATATAGTCTAGAGATATAAATTTCACAATATGCTTCCCACACAGATTTTTTTGGAAAGGTTGCTTTGTAAATAGTATCATATATTAATATGTTAATACAAGAGAAGTAAAACTCTTTTGCACAATAGAATCAAATAAACATTTATTTCAAGATTCTTTTTGGAAAGAATCACACAGTAAAAATGCATTCAATAACATATTTTAATCTTTATTTTTTTCTAGGCTAATAGTAGCTATTCTTATTTTCCCGATAACAATAATAGGTCATAACTTATATCCCTGTTTCATGCACTATTAGCACTCACTTATAACAGGCAGCCTCTTCAATTGACTAGGTAAGACCCAGCAGGATTTGGAGAGAGTAGCCAATATTCAGCAGGTTTATTGGATCTTCTAGCAGGTAGATTATTTTAAAACTTGAACCTGCTGAGATTTTGTTCTCTGAAGAATTTGTTTGTATTTTTTATGTTGCTTTTGCTATATATTTTGTAGTAGTGAATTTCACATTAGCACATACCACCTAGATATTCTGACACCTAGATCAGAGGGAGTTAATTACTCACCAGTAGGGGTCATTACCAGTGAGCTTGCACTTAGCACTGGAGAAACAAGAATTGACAGTGGTAATTATGTGGTTGCAAGAAAACCAATCTCATGAATGCATTTTCAGTTTCTGGATTTATATGCATCTGTTTATTGTATCAGAGTTGGTTTACTTGAGAAAAAAATCTTCAAATACAAAAAAATGGTAAATTAAGTTGTTGACATCAGATAATAATGTAGAAAACGAATAATTAACTAAATGTTTTTTCTCACTCATGTAACTTCTTAAGTATGTAACTTCTTTTGCAATATTGAGTCTGTCTTTAAAATAGCATTTTGTAATTCTGCTTGCCAATAATTATAATTTATTGAGGTTTACTCTATGTTAGGCACTGAGAAATATTATAGCATACCTTATGTCTAATCCTTATAATAATCTATTCAGGTAGTTATATAGTTTCCCCAGTTTTAGAGCTGGTTAAAATAAGTGAGATTGGTTTACATAATTTTCCCATAGCACAGCCAATTATCATGCAACCAGTCCAAAAAATGTGGTGTTCCACTATGTTAACCAATTTTAAGTAATTTGCCAGAGCAACAGTATTATTACCTCCATTTGCTAATAAGAATGATTACATTGTATTTTAGTGTGGATTTAGAAATGTCTCCCTAGACATCATAGAGATTAGGCAGCCATGTTGGACGCAGGTCTTCATTACTGATAAGGGGGTGAAAAGATAAAAACAAACAAACAAACAAAACCCCCCAGAGTCAAGGTTAGCATTATTATCAAAGATCAAAGATCCAGGATTTTTTTTATCTCTCCATTGTATCATTCATAATTGTATTTTTGTTCAAGTCTGCTATTGTGAACATATGATAGATTCTAGCAATGACTCAGATGCATAGGCCTCCTTATGTCCAACAAAAATAAAGATTGTTGCCACAAACAACAAAATTTTGAGCTTTGCATTAATTGGGTATCTCTAAACAGATGTGTATACCAAGGCTATATACTAGTTGCTAGGACATCTGTACACATGACTATGATAAAAGGAACAGGACCCAAGAACCTGTAATGACGGACAGGCCTATGTTCAGAAATTAGAAAAACCTTGGCATTTTCAAGAAACTCCTAAAATGCCAGTGAGACTAAACATAGTAAGAAAGAGAAAGAGTAGCAAATGTGAAGGCTGTAGATACTGACAGGGGATAAATTACATGGGGTCTTACAGACCTTGTTAAAAATGTAGGCTTCACTCTATGTTTAATAGGTAAGTATTCATAGATTTTTAGACAAAAAGGAATGTGGTCTAAATATTGTTTGAAAACATGTAACCTGGATTTTTTTGTAGGATTATAATTTCTGAAGAATAGAAATAAGGGGCTTGTTACGCATACCAGTAGTCTGAAAAAGAAAATAGTCACTGGGAACAGAATTGTATCAGTGAAGATTGAGATTAATAATTGAATTTGAGATTTTTTGTAGATATACAATACATACAGGTGCATTTTTATTATTGTGTGTATCTATGTATGTATAATTTTTTTGCTACTGGGGATTGAACCCAGGGCATTCTACTTCTGAGCTACATCTCTAGCTCTATTTTTTATCTTGCTAATTTGCTAAAGGTCTTGCTAGGTTGCTGAGACTAGCATTAAACCTGTGATCCTCATGTTTCAGTCTCCCAAGTACTGGGATTACAAGTGTCTGCCACTATACCTGGTTTGAATAAATGATATTCTTAAATTATGTCTGAATATATTACTTGACTACTTTTCCAGGAATTTGGGGGAGGGAACTGAAACTAATTAGTGAAATGGAGAGAAAAGGAATTCAAATAGAGAAAACAATTTGTTTTTTCAAAATTCCTTATTCCATTAATTTTATTAATAGAAAATTAATAGAAATTTGATTAATAGAAAATAGATGCCTTTAGTGGTGACTCACAGCTATGATCCCAGTACTTGGATGGCTGAGATAGGAGAATTACAAGCTCAAGAACAGCCTTAGCAATTTAGTGAGAACTTGCTTAAACATGAGAAATAAAATAGTGCTCAAGGTGTAGCTCAGAGGTAGCAAATATCCTTACATTCAATCTTCAGTATCAAATTGTAAATTGATTTTATATAAAATTAAACTGAACTTCCAAATTAATTCTACTGCTTGGTAGATGGTTGGAGTGCTTACTCCAGGTATAATCTTCAGGAGCACTTACACAGTTGGTTTCCACAGGAGTTTCTATGTCCTAGGTGAATGTTTATAGCAATGTTCTTCCTACAATGCTACAGCCTATTTCTAAACAAAGCAGATATTGCTGGATGCTGGCCCTATGCCAGAGACCGAGAAATCCCATTAGTAAAAATGTATGGATTTACAATAATAGTGTTACTTCTGTCAACATTCTACAGCATTTAGAGACAATACTTAAATTTAAAGTTTAAGTTGTGTTTTCTCCTAAGGAGTTGAATTCCTGTCCAAATGACCATGAACACATCACTGCCTGAAGTGGCCATTCACTATAGTACACGCTGTCCTCTCAACTATAGGGAAATCTCACTCAATAATCAAAGCTCTTCTATGTCTCCTCATACTAGAAACTAGGGTTTGACATTAAGAAAATAGTACTGAAGCCGAGCGTGGTGGTGCATGCTTGTAATCCCAGCATTTGGGAGGCTGAAACCGGAGGATCTGGGTTTGCAGCCAGCCTCAGCTACCTAGTGAGGCACTCTGCAACTTAATGAGACCCTGTTTCAAAATAAAGAATAAAAAAATAGGACTGGGGTATAGCTCGAAGGTAGAATGTCTCTGCACAGCAAAAAAAAAAAAAAAAAAAATACTGATACTGACATTCTCACAAAAACATACAAATACAAATATCTCTTTAATCAGCAGCCTGAAATCCTGAAATTGTGTACTCTGTCTGTATCTTACAAAATAAAAGCAAGCATAAGTCTAGTAAAAACATTCATTTCAATAGCTCACATTCATGGAAGACTGATTCAATATAGTCCCTTAAACTTTTTATGTATATTCTGAATTCTATTAATTAAAGAAAGTCCATTATTGTGGAAGAGAATATTTAAATAACACTGCGTTATCCCTTTCATAATTTGTGTTATAATTTTTTGACAGAGAAACATACAACCAACCCTTGCATTATGGAACTTAAATTTTTCTATTAACTCCAACATTGCCATTTGTTATTTTAGAAACTTTTTAAAAGTACTTTGTCTAGCAAGCCACACTATGCCCTTTAAAAGGACCTATGCAAATTCTGTATCTCAGGACTCAATTTAAACAATGATAAAACTCTGAGAAAATGGTGTTATTATAAATGCACTGGATTTTTAATTTATATTTTCTTTACTTTTAAGCATCTAAAAACTTAGTGCCATATTTGCTTCTTAACTCCTACAATTCTAGCACATTAATAGCAGTTTTATAAAATTATTTCTGCCTTTAATTTTTAATAACTGGTCCTTGATGTTTTTAAATTAATCACAAACATTAACATATTATATATTTGTATTAGCTACCCCAAATAATTTTGGCAATGAAAATTAAATAAAAATAAATTAACAAAATGATTGAATGGGCTTTCAAAAGATTATCATCTTGGTATTTGAATCTGGGAAACACAAATGTCATTTGAATAGAAACATACCATTTTTGTTGCAATATACTTGAATTAAGGCTAGAAAATATTACAGAATCTATTATAGTTATTAGCCTATCATAATGCTTTAAAAATTATAACAAAACTAATCATGTTCTTTTATATAGTGTAGCAACAAAAGTAATGAAAACAATTTTTTTCTAAGACTCTCACTTATAAATTATACAGGGTTTTGAAAGATATTACTAAAAATCTTTCTGAAATACAAAAACCAAGTTTTAAACTAAAGAAAAAATTTAAGTAACATTGAATCCATTTTACATCATCTGTATTTTCTTTTAATTTTTCAGTCTCAATTAAATTCTCATTTACATGCAATAAAGTTTAATATTAAAATGTTATTTTAGTCATAAAAATGGAAATAAATAAATTGGTTGTGGTGGCACATGTCAGTAATCCTAGGACTTGGGAGGCTGAGACAGGATGATCATAAATTCAAGACCAGCTTCAGCAAATTAGTATAACCGTCAGCAGCTTAAGAACACCCTTTTTTCAAATAAAGAAAACAAAAAATAAAAAGGTCTGGGGATGTAGTTTGAAAGTAGAATGCCCCTGGGTTTAATTCCTCATACTAAACAAACAAACAAAAAAATTACAAATGTAACTCCTCATTGAGATAGCTTTCTTACAACAACAAAACACTCCTTGTTCTTTTTTTGTTATGATTCTATCAGGCATGATCACTGGGACAGGTTTAAGCAAATATAAGAAAATATATCTTCCTATAGATGCCACCTTAGTTTTTATTTTCTTTGTATTGAAGAATCATTTAGTAACATTTCATCATTTGTAGAGGACAACTATAACTGACAGAAGAATGCTATAGTTTTTTACCACTACAAAACTGTGATTCTAATCCTATTGGTATATTCATATTCAATATCATTACAGGTTTCAAATGTAGATTTTCTTCAAACATAAATAAAACAGTCCTCAGATAATTTATCTCCATGAAAATAAGTAATTCTATTTAAAGCAATATTTAATGTAATTTTGTAAAAAAAAAAATAACAGAAAAAACTGATATAAAAACTAGTGGAAATAAAAAAAGGAATAACTTAGTCTTTTTTTTTTTTTTTTTTTTTTGGTACTGGAGATTGAACCCAGGGGCATTATACCTCCGAGGTACACCCCAGTCCTTTTTTTTTTTTTTTTTTTTTTTTTTTTTTTTTGCGGTACTGGGGATTGACCCCAGGGGCATTCTATATCCCAGCTACAATCCCAGCCCTATTTTTTATTCTTTATTTTTAAAGAGTGTCTCACTAAGTTGTGGAGGGCCTCACTAAGTAGCTGAGGCTGACCGGGAATCCAGATCTTCCAGTCTCAGCCTCCAATGCTGGGATTACAAGCATGCACCACCACACCCGGCTCTAACTTATTCTTAACTAGTCTGAAGACTTAAGAAAAAATAAATAAGAAAATAGACTAATATTTATCAAGTTAGAAACAATCATAGATTCCAATCTTGCTATCAATGAGAGTTTATTGAAGATATATTTCAACAATATGGAAATATGTTAGATTACCTATTGATAAGAGATAACATGTTCAAGTCACCATTTCACTTAGGGTCATAATCCATTTAATAAATAGACTTGTTTCATCATGAATATAAATACAAAGTCCAAAATTATTTTTTAAATATTTCAAGCTGACATTTACTGAACACCAACTTAGTGCCCAAGTAGATTTATTTCAGTCTCAATAAAATGGTTGGTGTAATTTATCTCTGAACAAGCAAGCCATTCTGCTCATTTTTCCTTGAATTATTGTACTAACACTTATTTTGTGTGCTAGACACCTTGACAACACCTAATGATACAATGATGACTTAAACATAAACACACAGACACAGACATACACACACACACACAACTTCCTCTCTGTTATTATTATTAGTGTGCACATAAATTAATATGATATAAGGACAAAAAACATGTAGCTACCAAAGTTTATAACAGATCATTTGATTAGTAATCAATCAATCAATCAATCAATCAATCATAATAGTTAGTATGTAGGAAAACACCTTATTTAAAGTCATGATTCCATAGATAATGGAAATATCAAGTAAGCTGATGGAAAAAGAATGGAATCATTATCAGGCACTGAAAATAGCATAAAAAATGCATATTATGAGAGAAAACATGGAGAATATGAGCAACTGAAAGACAGCCAGAGTCTCTGCCAAAGAGAAAAGGGTGGTATAGACGAGTCTAGAGCATTTATGTGAGTGCCAGGTAATGCAGAACAATGTCAAGGAATGTTTTCTTCTCACAATAGCAGAAAAGTCATTGAACTGCCTTACATATTAGTGAGCATTGGTCTTGATTCAAAAATGAAAGTTCTCTCTCTTTCAACTTGAGTCCTGAAATAAAGATATGTGAATCAGACCTGAATGTGTCCTACAGTTTAAATGTCAGCATAACTGAACCAAACCAAGTTTAGCAGAGTCCAACATAGCTCAGAAAGCACAGTAGAACTACAGTTAAGAAATAGGTTTTTGCTGAAGTAAATCACCAAACTTTGCACCTGCTATGCACATTATTGCAGAAAAAAATTGAATATTACACCTTGGCTTTTACCTTTTGAGATAGATAGATACATACATACCTTCATATATATGCATATATGTGCATATTTTGAAATTGTATATACAACTATATATGTATGTGTATACTTTAAAATTGTATGTACAGACAGTCCCTGATTTATTATGGATACCTTTATATTTTTTCATATTTATCATCAAGCAAAAGTGATAAGCATTCAGTAGAAACCATAATTTAAATTTTGAATTCTGAAATTTCCGGGTAGCATTATGCAGTTACAACACTCTCTCATGATGTCAAGTAGCAGTAGGGAGTCACAGTGCCCAGTCAGCCACAGGATCATTACAGGAAGCAAGGTATCTCTGTGGTGTACCTGTTGCTAAGCTATGACATTTTGTAGGATAAGTGTACTAAATGCATTTTTGACTCATGATGGGCTTATCAGTATGTAATTCTGTTGTAAATTGAGAAGCATCAGTATATGACTAGAACTTTTTCTCTCTCTGTTCCTGTCTGAGCACACCCATGCATATAGGGGTATACACACACACACACACACACACACACACACACACACACACACACTCTTCCCCTACTAGATGTTAATGCTACTCTTATCAGAATATGTGGTAATACATTTCTTTACATCTTCCATAGTGGGCAATTGTAATGTCTTGTAAAAAATAGATGAATAAATACTTTTCAACTACCTGCCAAAATATTTATGCAGTTTTTAATGTGCTGCTCTTAAGATTTTAAAAATATTATCCTCAAATATAGGTTTTCTTTTTCTTCCATCATATGCAAATATTCTCAGAAGCCCAGAAACAATAAATAAATTATTTTTCACCTGTAAGTTTGCACAGGTCTACTCTATGCTGACAAGCTGTTACTCAATTGTTGATTATCTAGATGTTCCTATCAATTATAACTTATCTAGATAAAGAAATCAAAATGTCCATTCCCTTGACAAGTGTAGATTGTGGGAAATGAAAATAAAAAGTTACTTTGCACAAGAAGTGGTACATTATTCTTTTCTTAAATTGCTTAACCTGAACTACATTGCACTTTTTGTTTTTCAATGCATCCTATAGAAGATTATAGAAGATTTTTGTTGTTCTCAGCTCAAATAAGGTACATAATAAATCATTTTTGTTGTTGTTTTTACCAAATTATCACTTACTTTCTTTTGGGTAGTGTCCAATTCACTAGATGCATGTTCATTGGCATGAACTTTATTGGTAATGGTGAGAAATTATTTCTGTTGAGTTTTATAAAGTCTGTGAGTCACTCATTTTTCTAACATAAGAGCCACTGGAAAGGATTAAAAGAAAACTTTAGACTTTAAGAAATGTTTCACGATTGCTTCTTTCTGACCTAAAGACATTGATATATGACTCCTTAGATGAAAGAAATTTCCTGTTCGCTCTGTCCATGGACTGGATGCTTTTTTATTTGAAATATATGAGTGGTTAGCCTTCAATGGCTCTGACACCTTGTTTGAGATTAGTGATGGTTAAAACTTCTGATACTTGTTCTCTATACTTTCAATTGCTTAACTTTTCCACAATCCTATATAGTTATTTCTTTTGATTTCATCACCACCTATGTCTTGACAAAAAGAAAAGATATTGGGCTTTCAAATTGTTATAATAATAGTAGGAAAAAAGCTATTAACAAAACCCAGAAATTGTAGCATGAAAAAGACCATTGGTAACATTTTGGTTTCTTTAAAACACAACATATAGAAAAACTGTATTTATACAGATATTAGAAATGCTACTCCTTACATTTTAATATCTCTAGTTCAATGTTAAGGAATAACTTAAAAAACACGTGGGATCAAAATTTTAATGAGAAAGAGGGACAAACTTTGTAGATGGTAACAACTCTGAGATGAGAGTCTCATAGGCTTGTAATTTGCCCAGACAGAAGAAAATCATAGATTAGACTGCTATAATTTTTCTAGAGTTTATATTATATACAATGAAATTATGTCTAGTATCAATCACCTGAATTGACAGAACTGTTTCCTAGGTGAGTGTCTGATTTCTCTATTAATGAACTCCACATGTTAATTTCTTGAATGTATAATGAATTTATGAGAATAGAGTTACTCTACAGGATAGAGAAGCCTATCCAGGAGATTTATTTTTTCTCAAATAAATGAAAGTACACTCCTCGTTGGAACCAAACCTATTCTAAACATGAAGCATTTTTTAGACAAAAAGAAAATATAGAATGTTTATCATGTTCATAAAAATTGTCTATATTGAGATTAATTGTAATAAAACAGTTTTGAATGCATAAACTATACATGTCTCCCAATGTAGTTTCTGGCAAAATAAAATGAAATCAATTAGTTATATTGTTTACAATTCTTTTGAGGATCAAAAACAAGATTATTATTTGGAACCCCTAAGATACAGCACTAATACAGAGAATTTAAAGTAAAGCAGTTTATAATTATCAACACTCAGCCTATTGTTGGAATTTAGGGACTTCAAATGGTAAAGTTTGTACATTCAAAAACATTTTTACTTCAAGTTTTGTTTCCTTTGGAAAATAAAATCCCCTGAAATATTTTATAGGTTTCTAATATATTTACTTCTAGTTAATTCCATTGGATTGTAACCACACACAACTAACACAGTATGTAGTTTTCCATTTTGTTTTATTTTTCTATGTCACTGTTTTTTGCTTATTGGTGGATACTTTAATTCCATATAGTAGAAGAATTGTCTTGGATGAGTACTTAATTACATTTAGACTGATCTTGGCTAAATCTTGAGAAGCTTTTATCAGTCATATATTCTATTTTGGTGAATCCAGAAATTATTGTCAATTCAAATTTATGGCTTCAAAATGTTTATTTTAGATAATATGTCAATTTTGCTTGAGCTCTTCTTTTTCTTGTTATATTTTATTATTAGGTGCAAAGAGCAATAAATAAATAATAATATCTAATATACCTAACCTCTTACATATTCTGTTGAGAACCATAGTGTATAAAATATAAGCTACAAACAAGTAACAGTAGGCAACTTCAGGTGACAAAGAATTTATAAAAATTATCCCTGCTGGAGAATGTATAGCATGGTAGGTAGCAAATCTTATAAACTATTTTTGAGCTCTGAGTGGTAAAAGGACCTTGCCTTTTAGAATAAATTAATAAATATGTAAAACTACTAAGATCTATTTGATCAAGTTTGCATAAGCCTGGGTATGTTATCTTGATAACGCTAATATTTATCCTTTATATTTTGTAAATTGGTTTTGCATGCACTAGAATGCATGTAATACTGTCTCTAGCTCACCATGTATTCCTAGGACACAACAATGTGCCTACTACATAGAATAGGGCTTGATGAATTAATGAATAAATGTAAGCTATCCTTCTGTCTTAATACTCACAGACTGCTATAACAGAAAGTCATAGGCAGGATGACTTGTAAAGAAGAAAAAAATATATTTTCTACTGTTCTGGAGGCTGGGAAGTCTAAAACCAAGATGTCATCAGATTCGATGTCTGGTGAAGGCTGCCCTCCCGTTCATAGTGCCTCCTTGCTCCTGTGCCCTCACATTATGGAAGGGACAAAGGATCTCCCTGATGTTTTCCTTATAAGGGCAGGAATCTCAACTGATAGTATCCCAACTCTGTGATATAGTCTCCATTGTAAATGCTTTATAAATGAAAAATTGGGAAATATAAGATATTTTTCCAAAGTGAAAGAGGTATGTTATAGTTAGATATAAAATGTCCCCTAAAGAGCTCATTTGTTAATGTTTGGAGTTGATATAACTAAGTCTTGAGGGTTGTAATCCCAGCAGTGGATGAATCTATTACAATGATTTATCTGGGTTGTGACATGGGCCAGTAGGGATGGATCCATAGGAGTGCAGCCTTGAGGATTATATATGATTCCTGTTCCCCCTGTGCTCTCTCTCTCTCTCTCTCTCTCTCTCTCTCTCTCTCTCTCTCTCTCTCTCTCTCTCTCTCTCTCTCTCTCTCTGCCTCCCCCCTACCATGCTCTGAGATCCTAACCTCACATACACTGAACCCAATACCATATGAGATCCTAACCTCACATACACTGAACCCAATACCATAAGAAAACAAATCTCCTTTCCTCTAATTATGTGGTCAGATCTTTATATTATGGCTGTGAGAATGCTGACCAGAATAAGGTACTCAAAAAATAATGAAGTCTAATTTGTATAACTACTACCTATTACAAACACAAATATTGAGAAAGAAAGATAAAGCAGACTATGGATTTAATATCAACATTTTATACACAAGTTAATAGACTAGTTGAAAACTATAAGGAGTATGCAGTTGCTATTGTTAAAATTCAGAGGCTGGGAAGGTCATCACACAGCAGCTCACCTATCCATTTTATTTTACAAAAAGCAAAGAATGTATGTGTCTGTGTGTATAATGATTTGCAACTAGCCAACTACGTGTAGAGTTGCTTTTAATGTATTACTAATTAACCAATTTACTTATAAGTAGTGACTGACTTATTCTAGTAATGATATGACCCTTGCAGAGCAGGTGGCAATTACAGATGGAGCAGCCAAGCTCCAGGTACACATGCCAGTAACACAGTCACATTCTTTATTTTTGACACTTGTACATTCTTATTTAATAAAATGAAGTGATCAGATTACATGTCTCAAAGAGTTTTGTAAATTTTAAGACTATAATTTTATTTGGAAATATTCCAAACCTTTTTAACCTAAAAGAGTAAATAATAACTGTGTATATGCCCTTAACTGTCATTGTTTGGGACAGTGTCTAACAAAGTAAAATGTAGAAATATTTTCAAAGATTAATTAAGTGTATGAATTTGTAGCAGTTGCTATATTTGGAAATTATCACACACTCTCCTGCACCTGGAAATTAAAAGAAAAGAAAAAAATTTGGCTGTCACGATGTGTCATAAGAATAAGTGTTCATTACCTCTGTAAGGACACAGAATATTAATGGCAAGGTAATTAAGGACTATCTTGTTCTTGCTCTTCTACATGAAATTTATTAAGTAAATTTAATATAAACAAAAATGTCTGGATTACTAACAAAAGCAGAAATAGGTATTATACTTCAATATTTTGTTTTCTAACACAATTTTAATGTATTAAATTTTTATTTTTTGTCTGCTATTTTCTTTAGTAAAGTAACAGAAACAATGAATATATTCTTAAAGCAAAATTTTATGAAGTTAATAGAGATATCAATATAGGACCTTTTTAATAACTTAAACAATAACTTTTCTGAACCAGACCTACAGCCTATATCAATGTCATGATTACTTGTTACAATTCATTTCTGATTATAGAGATAAATCTTAGAATGAAATGTGAATTTATGTCTAGTTTCGTTTTTGTTTACAAATGCTTTTGCCTTAAATTCAGGTATTCTAAATTTTCCAGTGAATCTCCATCATTCTTACTATAGTGATGGCAAATACTATTTTCATAAAGCAAAGTAACATGTTAATGTATGTATGAGGCTAATGATTCCAATGGTAACATCATCTCAGGGGCATAGTAACATTAATTTGATATTCATGGAAGCATTCTTTTTTTTTTTTTTTTTTTGTGGTACTGGGGATGGAACTCAGGGGCATTCTACCTCCAAGCTACACCCCCAGCCCTATTTTTGTATTCTTTATTTTGAAACCGAGTCTCACTAAGTTGCAGAGTGCCTCACTAGGTAGCTGAGGCTGGCCGCGAACCCGGATCCTCCGGTCTCAGCCTCCCGAATGCTGGGATTACAAGCATGCGCCACCAAATTTAAGAAAATCATGTGCTGCTAGTAAAATGTAGTTTGTTCTGTCAGCACAGAAAAGAGATAGAAAATTTGTTTTAATTTCATCTAAAAGCACAGAATTTTGAGCCAGAACTCCCAATTTCACATGGTACATTTATCATCTGAGAATAGGCAGGGCTTTTTATTATTTTGTGCTTCAGTTTCATCTACACAATGAAGATAATAAATCACTTTAATATTCTATAAAAGCTATACGATTTTGAATATGCAAAGTGATTAGAAAAATGGCTAGCATATAGTAAATACAAATTTTAGCCAACATTGTGAATGACGTGTTAGAAAAGGGATTGTAAAATAATATTCTCAAGTATTTTCTTCAATTTGTATCACTTTGTGAATTTTGGATTCTTGGATCTAGAGAAAAAAAAAATATATATATATATATAGGTTCTTTAAATTTGGAAAACAGTTAATTTATGAAAAAGTTGATCTACTTTGTGTAACATTAGATCTCAAAGAGATTAAAAGAATTTGCAAAGCCAAATATTACATTTGTGATTTCTTTTAATAGCCTAAAGGATAATTACAAGATTAGTGGAGACTACTTTCCCTGAACCTTCAAAGGACATACAAAATAGAACACATATTAAAAGTGTGGTTACTTATAAAAAATTATAGAAGTTATAGTTCTTTAGATCAAAGATATCTAACAGAATTTTGTATTTAAGAATGATTTACCAAAGGAATTAAAAATATAATCACAATTTTGAATGAGAATAGCACATTTAGTACCAACACATTTTTTAATATTCAAGTTTGACTCAAGACACTAAATAAAGGCATTAAGAGGTGCTTTGTCATCATAGGCACATTAATTTTTATTAGTGCTTCATATCAGCTTTTAATTATAGGAGAAATAAAAATATTGACATTCCTTACACAGCTTAGCATATAGATTATAAGATTAATTAATATTTATAAGAAGTAAAGGTCTGGAAATTATTATACTTCTATGCTCATTAAAATTATTATTTCCTTGTGCCTCTGTAGCAGGTGGTTTTTGACTCATCAAAAATATATAAATAGCTAAGCCATATATTTTCTTATAAGTTCTTAATTGTGTGTGTATGTGTGTGTGTGTGTGTGTGTGTGTGTGTGTATGTGTGTGTATGTGTGTGTGTGTTTGTGTGTGTGTATTACTGAGAATTAAACCCAGGGGCATTCTACCTCCCAGCTACATCTCATCCCTCTTTAATTTTTGTTATAAAAGAGATTCTCACTACATTGCTGAGGGTGTCCTCCAACTTGAAATTATCCTGTTTCAGCTTCTCAAGTAATGGGACTTCTGGTGTGAGTCACCTGTATCTGGCTCTAAATGGGAATTTTATTTACAAAATTCACTGATACAAAATTAGAAATACAAATGCACAATAAATATATGAAAAGTGCTCAACATTATCAGCAATCAAGGGAATGCAAATAATCAGGAACACACAATGAAATTTTACTCAGTCATAATGTAGATCAAATTATAGATAATATTTAACTGTTCATGTTCATTAAAAATCTTAAATTCAGCTTTTTTTTTGCAAAAAATTTAGGTAAGAAAAATGACTCAAATAAAGCTATTATTTTCTTAACAACAGCATCAAGTATATATCCAACAAAATATTTATTAATAATCATGTCTTTTTAGCTTGAAAATTATTACAAAACTACAAGCAAGCATTAACTAGAGTTTTATGATGATTTTTTACAATATCAGTCTTACAATGTAATTGGAGACATTTAAAAAATTAACTATAATTTATGACTATCTCCCTTCATTTATCTGAAATCTATTTGTTTAACCATTTACCTCTATCTTCCAAATACCAGTGAAAACATATGACCATTCATTTTCTGAGAATGGCTAATCTCGCTTAGCATAATATTCTCTAGCAGAAATGGATTTGTGGAAGTTAAAGGGGAGAATTAATGAAGGAAACAATTCAAATAATGTTATGTTCCTATACGAAGTTATCAATACCAATTTCAATAGTATGTATGGGGAGGGTGAGGGAGAGGAGGGATCTGGAGGGAAACACGTCAAGTGTTACATGCATGTATGTTTCTATCACTCTGAACAACACATTGTGATGTAAAATTATAACGCATCAATAATAAATAACTTTGTTATCCTCAGAAAAATATACTCACACTTCTTTAGAACATTTTTTAATGTTTGGGAGGTTAGATAAACTAGTTCTTAACTCTTCTTTCTACAGCTTCCATGATTCTATCTTCTTTTTTTATGTGTTTATTTTGCTTTTTCATTATCTTTTGAATTCCTACACACATGTAGTGGTCAAAGAGCTTATCAACAAAGGTTTTCATTTTTCTTGACATTTTCTGGGTCTCTATATATTTCCCTTCATTCTTTTTTTTTCCTTGCAAATATCATCATCACTATAAACTAGTCTATTCCAAAGGAATTATTTAAGGTCACTGACAGGGTATCTAGCTCACAGTATTTATCCTATAGACCAGTTGCCAGTATCTGCTGAGGTACATAAATCTTGATTCATAATAAATGCATTACAACTTTCTATCTTCCTTCTGTAGTTCACATTAGTTATCTAACTCATAAGTTTTTAAATTTAATTTACTTTGCTTCTAGATTTTTTTTTGTTTTAAAGTAGCTAATATATCTCTGTCCATATTGCCAGGTAGCAAAATCATTTTGCATCAATTCACTTCTCCAGATGTTATTAATTCCAGATACAGATGGAAAACTTCCTTCTATTGTAACCACACCAGAGATTACTCAGTAACAACTTTTCTCTTTAAGAAAGTAAGTTCATTTTACATATTTGGCAATGAATATTCTGTCCTCAGAAGTCTTTATAGTCTTTCACTGTTTTGATTTTATTAACTTGGATTTGCATCTAAAAAGTGTTTTCTTTTACAAAGTGAAATAATTCCAACTCTATTTAAATTATCCTATTTTGATTTTCCTTCAGAATGAAAAATAAGAAATGAGGCATAGAAGCATCTGGGTAATGAACTGAATATTAGTTTAGTCCTTCAATAGGCAGTGAAATAATAAAATAACTCTCATGTACCCTAGGTTATATTTTAAAATACTCATTATTACCCCTTTCTTTGAAAATTCAAACTAAGTAGTTCTTTTATTAAAGAAGTTGTAAAGTCACAGTTTATTAAACTTTAGGTCTTTTGTCACAAGTTGAATTCCAGCCCACAGTGAAAAAAATTGTTTGTTTTTAAAGAAGCTGTGGCTTATTTTTGCTGCAGTTTCTATTAGTTTAACCAAGGGATGGGAGCAACAAAAAATGAAAGTATAATTCTTAGTGTAGGAGATGGATTGGCAGCATGTGTGTTTTGTGCATCAAACGTATTTCAAACAGCAAAGTTAGTGATGAGAGTAAGATATCTGAGAGAATGGAATAAGAACAAAGTTCTCAAAATTCATTTACAGGGGCTCTTCCTTTAAGTAATCCTACAAAAATACCACATCCAAGTCACTAAATGAAAACAAAGCCAGACAGGCCATCTCAGGTGGTTTTGAGGTTGGAAAGACTTATCTATGTTATTGTTCTAATATTTCTCTGCCTTAGGCTTTGGTTTTAGAAGTTCTCATATATCAAAATTATATTTAAAGCTGGATGTGGTGGTACATGCCTGTAATCCCAGTACGTGGGAGATACATACAGGAGGATCACAGGTTAGAGGCCAGTCTCAGCAATTTAGTAAACTCTGAAAGTCAAAACAATAAAAAGGGCTTAGAATGTAGCTCAGGTGTAGAATGTCTCCAGGTCCTATCCCTAGAACACGCTGCCAAAAAAACCCAGCACATATTAAAAAAGTAAATATAAGTAATATATGAGTGCCCATGCTAGTCTATAACTTTTACCACAATACAATACCCAATGATACATCCAATGGATACATCTTTCTTCTATTCTCTTATAACCATGTATGACTTCCCAAAATATTTGTGGGTTGTTTCGCTGTTGTAAAAAAGACAAATAATATAATTAAGAGGAAAGATACATTATAAATTGACAAATCTTTGTCAAATTGTATGAATATATATGTTCTTACAAACTAAATTGTCAGAAAGTTTAATAAAACTAAAAATATATTTTTATCTGTCTACTTTTAAAATTTATTCAAGACTTAACTAAAGAATGCATGTGAAATATACAATTAAAGTATTATTTAATTATTACCAGGAAATTGGAATAAAAAAAAAACAAAAAACATGATTATGAAAAAGAAGCATACATGACCCCCAAGTATAATTTTATCTGAATAAATATCATGGTGGCCATATCAGCCAAAGAACACTTTGCTTAAGATATTTTGAAAAAAAATATTGAAAAAGTAATTGAGTTATTTACTGGTATTTTACAATATTTTTAAAAAATTTATTGGTGCATTGTAATCATACGTCTTAATGAGGTACAGGATGGTAGAGGCATACATGCACACATCACTCATTTAACCCTTCCCCAATTCCCACCCCATTCTCTTCCCCTCCTTCTCTTGTTCAGCTTAGTGATTGACTTTGATATGTTTGTGAATGTACAACATGTGCATTAGGGTGATTCCCTCTTCCTCCCTCTCATGTCCTTCAGTTAAGTCCCCTTCTTCACTCATCTAAGGTTCCTCCCTTTTTCTGGAGTCCCTCCTATGTCTCATTTTCTCCCTAACTTCTGAATATTGGGGAAAACATCCAAATTTTACTTTATGTGACTGGCTAATCTCACTTAGCATAATGTTCTCCAGTTCCATCCATTCTCCTGCAAATGACATGATTTTGTTCTTCTTTATGTCTGAGTAAAATTCCATTATGTAAATATCCCATCATTTTGTAATTTATCTGTTCATGGACATCTTGGTGCATACACACACACACACACACACACACACACACACACACACACGCAATGTTTAAAGTTTTTAGTGCATTATCACTCAAAATCTAATACTTATTGAATTCAAGAATAGCTTTCCAAGTTCATGTTCATGTTTCAGTCAATGAAAGAACCTCTAATCCTTTAAAAAGTAAAATAATAATGTTTCATCATTCAGGCATTTAATTAGAACCTCAAAAATAGACTAATTGTAATTGAAAAAGTAATAAAATATAGTTTGGCATTTTTTATAGGAATCTAAATTAGCATGGTTAATGAAGTCACTTTATTTTTTGCTTTGTCAGTAAACTTGTTCCTTTCCTGTGCACTTAAAGTTGAATAAACAAATAATCTGCAAAAGTAGATGATCTTTTATTTTTCCTTTTAACCCTCTTGAACTCATAAGGTCTATTAAAGCAAGTTTCATATATGTATAAAAATTTCACTTTAAAATGTCCACAGATATTTCACTTTATGTAACATCATTTTCTTACCCATTTTCTTGTATGGGTAAAAAGACAACAGAAGCAATTTTAAGGTAGTCTGTTTCAATCTTAGGTAAATTCTAAAATGAACTTGAAAGAGAAATCGTATATGAAAATGACCTGATTTAAAAATATCCTCTGGACAATAGCTGTTAATTCAGCTGCTGATTTTATGCATTCAACATGATATTTAGGTACAGGACATCATAAGGCAAACTTCATTTCTCAACTTAAGAATATACATTTGTTTTTTTTTTTTTTTTTTTTTTTTTTTGTTGGCGGTACTGGGGATTGAACTCAGGGGCATTCTACCTCCGAGCTATACCCCCAGCCCCATTTTTTATTCTTTATTTTGAAACCGAGTCTCACTAAGTTGCGGAGTGAGATGGGTATGAGAAGATTACAAATAAGAAAAACAAAATAATACACAACCAAGGTAGCATCAGCTAATAATGCATGCTATGATAAAAGAAGAAAGGATTATGATACAGTAAAAATGAGAAAATGCCTTTAAATTGATTGACATGGTTTTAGATAAGACATAAATATAAATACTAGAAAGTCAATTATTTGAAGATCCGAAGGAAGAATATTATAGGTAAAAGAAAAAAATGGCAAAAAAATCTGTGAAGTATCTGAAAAAGAGCCAGTGTGAGTTGCTTATCTTGACTAAGGACAAAAATTGCCAGGTGATTGTTGAGAGAAGAACAGAAACCCAACAATTGCAAGGATTTGGAATATTATAATTACAAGTAATAGTTATTAGAGTGTTCTGATTCTTCAATGATGGACAAATAAAATATTCAGTCTGACTAATGCTTGAAGAATAAGAGAAAAAATAATGTTTACATGAGAAATGAAGGGTTATTGGTAAAACTGGTCTAAAGATAATGATATTCTGGCCAACTGTGATGGTGGTACAAAGGAGAGAAGTGAAATAATCTATGATCTATTTTTGAGGAAGAGACAAAAATATTTATCAAGGAGAAGAAAGAAAACATGAAAATCAACAACAAAAACTCAAAATTTGGTGTAAGGGACTCAATGCTAGTGCTACTTACTGAGATAGGAAAGCATAAAGAAACAGCACACTGTGGCAGAAATCAAGAGTTTCATTGGGATGTTATGCATTGGACGTGCTCAGTAGTCATTTCAGTGGAGATGTCAGAAAGCTGTTGTCCACATGCATCTAGATTGTAGGTAAAAATCAGGGCTGGAGATAAACATTTGGAAGTTATTTGTAAGCAGAGAACTGCATGAGGTTACCTACGGAAGATGACTGATATATTTAGAGAAAAGAAGTGGTTTTGATGACTGCACCCTGACCTACTCAAATAGCATGAAAGGGACATTAGCTACCAGACACTGATATGGAATGGGCCATGTTAGGAAAAATAGAATAAAACTGAGAAAACAGAATATAAAAGATTAAATGTTTAAGAATACGAGGCGGTATTTTACAATAGATTCTCCTGTGATGTAAATTAAGATAAAAACAGAAAATCATCATTTGCCAAAGTGGAAAATATAGGGTTTCTGTGATAATATATTATTTTACTCCTGTGTATCCCATAAAATAATTGTATAATAAATACATTTTTCGAAAAATTCTCACATACTTGGATGTTATTATCAATATCATCTTCCTTAAATGTTTGTAAATACTTACTCCAATCTCTGCAATAAGTGCTGACTAGTACAAAAAGTTACTAACACACATGTCAGAAATACGCCTTCAGTAAGCCTATTTTAGACTAGTATAATTTAGAGAAGTCTGTATTTTGTTTGTGAATCTCACAGTAATAAAATATAGATAAATTATAAGTTAATTTATTCAGTTAGAAAATTTAACATTTTATCATAATTATATAAATGCACTACAGTGCTAATTAATATATTATTCATACTAAGTTTAATATAGCTGTGAAATCATTGAAGAAAAAAGTGAGAATGATGAAAGTTGAGGCAGTCAGAAAATTTAATGCAAAAAGTGGCACTAGTAAAAAGGTAAATTAATCTGGATTAAAAAAGAAATAATAAAGCTTCATGTCAGTGGACACTTGAGCATCATTCATGAAATTCCTTTCTATGTTAATGCTATGCTTCAAAACACTTCTAGTATCTATCATATGATTCAATATGTGTGGATTCTAGAAATTGAGTGATTTTACTTCTTCAACCATGAATAATATTATGCTTGCCATATCTGTGCATTTAAACAAAGCTTCCATATCCTGGAGAGGAACAAGGAATGGAGTAGTGGGGTTCTTAAGGGAAGCCAGTGCTCTTTGGGGGGACTTGAGAGGTGCTGATAAGACTTCATGCTTTATAGAAGTAGTACCTTGACTAAAACTAATACACTAAAGCTGAATTATATTTGCTCAGGAATACATAGGACAGTGTATGTGGAATTAAAAGAAAAAAAAAGAAAGAAAAAAAGATTGTACTTGACACTGTGGTCCTGTCTAGATTTAGTGAGACCCTCTCTCAAAATTAAAAAGAAAATATCTAAGAATGTAGCTCAGTGGTAGAGCTCCCCGGGGTTCAATTTGCAGCACTGAAAAAAATAAAGGAAGAAGAAAAAAAGAACTTGCTTCAGGAGGGAACAATTTGAAGGGCTAAAATCTACTTAAAAAATCAGAAATTAGCTTTACATATCATCTTGTACTCCATCTATAAAACGAATAATGAGACATCCCATTTCTTTATAACTATTAATCATTAATAGTTGCTATTGAGTCTCTGGGGAAGAGTGAAAAAATGAATTATTTCCACATTCTCTGTAGATCTCCAAAGATTAATCATACTAAAGATGAATGAGAAAGAAGTTTAAATTGGATCAGAGAGTTTGCCTTTTGATGTTAGTTTGGACAGGATATTATTTAATAATTAAAATGAGATATATGACTAATATTTTGACTAATATTTGCAAATGAGTGATGATACTATAGAAAATGTTATGAATATGTGAGAAAGAATGATGATAGCACTCAGGTTTAAAGGGGTGGAGTAGCAAATTTTTATTTATTTCTAAAGACACCCTACCAAATTTACTTCTTCCTGGCCTGTATATTGACAGATTATATATTGTCTTATTTCTTCCTCCAAGACTGCTAATTGTTAACCAAAGACATGTCCTTTCCTTGGGCACAAAAATGGCCTCATTTCCCAGACTCAGAGTTAGATATAGTTATGTCACCAGGTTCTCACCTATAGCACATAGGTGATAATGAAATGCACCACATCCAGCTACGATCCATGGAAACCACTTATGCACATTATTCCTTCTCTTTCTCTGAGTCTCTGTTCTCCTTCTCCCCCTCCTCCTCTTCCTCCTCCTCCTCTTCTTGTTTTTCTTCTTTTCTTAATCTTATTTCTTCCTTCTCCTCCTCTTCCTCCTCCTTCCTTCCTATTCCTTCTCTTCTTCCTCATTCCTCCTCCACTTTCTTCTTTCTCTTTCCTTCCTTCCTTCCTTCCTTCCTTCCTTCCTTCCTTCCTTCCTTCCTTCCTTCCTTCCTTCCTCCCTCCCTCCCTCCCTCCCTCCCTCCCTCTTTTCTTTCTTTCTTTCTTTCTTTCTTTCTTTCTTTCTTTCTTTCTTTCTTTCTTTCTTTCTTTCTTTTTCTTTCTTTCTCTTTCTTGTGGTGCTAGGGGCATTCTACATACAAACTGCATCTCCAGCCCTATTTTTTTTTTAATTTGGAAACAGGGTCTCTCTCAGTTGCCAAGACCCTGGCTAAGTCGCTGAGGCTGACTTCAAATCTGCAATCCTCTTAACTCAGTCTCCCCAATACTGAGATTATAACCATGCACCACCATGCCCAGTTCCTTTCATTTTATTTTTGTTTTGTTTTGTTTTTGAGAGATACATACAGAAAGCATGAAAAACCCATACATTTGTAGAGATATAGAAATAATAATTTGGACCACTGAGCCCTCAGAGGTACCAGGCACAGTGGTAATCCCAATTTTTGGGAGGCTGAGACAGAATTACAGGGACAAGTACAGCCTCTGCAACTTAGCGAGACCCTCAGGAAGTCACCAACCTCTGCTTTATAATAAAAATAAAAAGAACTTGATATGTAGCTCAGAGGTAGAGCCCCCTTGGGTTCAATCCCCAGTAGTACAACTACTACTATTGCTACTAATTAAAAAAAAACAAAACAAAACAATATTTTCATTTCCAAGACCACAATTGGGTATATGTTCATAGGAAATGAAATCCATACTAGTCCATCCATAATGGTTGTATCAATTTACAGCCTCACACACAGTGCACAAGCGTTCCGTCTCTTTTCTCTACATTCTCTCTAGCATCTGATAACCTTTGTCTTTCTATAATAGCCATTCTTAATAGGCTATAGTGACATTTCATTGTGGTTTTCATTTACATTTACTTATGATTAGTGAGGTTGAACATTTTTTCACATACCTATTGGGAATTTGTATGTCTTCTTTTGAGAAACATATATTTAGATGTTTTGCAGATTTTTAATTGGGCTACTTATTTTTGCTATTGAGATTTTGGATTTCCTTATATATTCTGGATATCAATTCCTTGTCAAATGTATAGTTTGCAAATATTTTCTCCTGTGTTCTAGGTCGTCTCCTCACTGCTGATTCTTTTCTTTGCTGTGCAGAAGCATTTCAGGGTGCTATAATCCCATTTCTCTATTTTTGTTTTTATTGCCTATGCATTTTGAGTCTGACTTAAAAAAATACTTTCCCATTCCAATTTTCTGAAGCATTTCCTTTTGTTTGTCCTAGTAGTTTCATAATTTCGTCTCTTAAATTTAAGTCCTTATCCAATTTAAGTTGATTTTTATAGTTGTTGAGAGATAAATGTTTAGTTTCATTCTTCTCCCAATTTTTCCCAATGCCATTTATTGAAAAGACTAGCCTTTATTCAAAGCATGTTATTATCACTTTTGCCAAAGATCATTTGGCTATAGATGTGTGGATTTACTCCTAGAATTTCCATTGTGCTCTATTGGTCTATCTGCTTTTATGTCAAGCAGTTTTAGCACAACATTGAAGCATAGTTTGAAGTCAGGTAGTATAATGTGTTCTGATTTGCTCTTTTTTGCTTATGATTACTTTGGCTAATCAGGATTTATGTTTTATGGTTTCATGAAATTTTAGATTTTTTCCTAATTCTATGAAAAGCATTATTGGTATTTTGATGACATTATATTGAATCTATAGATTGCTTTGAGTAGTATGGACATTTTAACAATATCTACTCCTTTTATCCATGATCATGGGATATCTTTCTATTTTTGTCTTCATTTTCTTTCATAGGTATTTTATGGTCTTCTTTGAAGAGATCTTTTGCCACTTTGATTCAAATTATTCCTAAGAACTTTATTTTTTGTATTTTTGTTATTGCAAATGGGATTGCTTTTTAAAAGAATTTCTATTTCATATAATGAATTCTATTGGTATAAATCAACAATACTAATTTGTGTAAGCTAATTGTATTTCAACATTGTTGAGTTCTTAACTTAGTTTTAGCAGAATTTTTTAATGAAGTATTTGTGGTTTTCTACATATAAGATCATGTCACCTGCAAAACTGATCATTTGACTTCCTCCTTTCCAATTTTGATGTCCTTTATTTTCTTCTGTTGCCTGATTGTTTTGGCTAGGATATTCAGTATGATGTTGAATAAAAGTGGTGAAAGTAGGTATACTTTTCTTTTTCCAAATCTTAGAAAATTTTCAGTTGTTCCCCATTCAGTGTTATGTCACTGAATGGGGAACAACTGGTCTTTACTATGTTGAGATGTTTTCCTTCTATGCATAATTTTTGTAACAAATGGAATTGAATTTTATCAGTTGACTTTTTTGCATCTATTGATGTGATCATATTGTTTTTATCCTTCATTCTACACTCCCATGTTCATCGCAGCAGTATTAACAACAATCAAGAAATGACTTAAATATCCCATTAACTGATGAATGACTAAGAGAAAATGTGGTCATGTGCAAGATGGGATGAAATATTTTCATTTGTGAAAACATGTATAAAACAAGATCATTGTGTTTGGTGAAATAAGCCAGTCGCAGAATAAAAAAAAAATTAATTGGTGATCTCACTCATGTGAAATGTAAGAAAATAATAGTGATAACCACAGGGTGGAAAGATTAGAAGACAGGAAAGGAAGAAGGGAGGTTGATCAATCTGTATTAGCTGTAGTTAGGAGTAAGAAGTTCTGGGAAGCTATTGTACAGTAGCACACAAAATGTGGTGAACATGTCAAAAAGCTAGAAGAAAGAATTTTGAAAGTTTTCATGATAAAGAAATGAAAAATGTTTGAGGAGATAGATATGTTTACCCTGATTTGAAAATTACACAATGAGTACATGTGCTAAAATATTTCATGGCATCAATAAATGTAGTTTTCATTTTTGTGTGTTAGTTAAAAACAAATTTAACTATAAAATAGTATTTTATTCTTCATTTTACCAACTAGAACAATATTTAGATTAAAGATATTCTCTAAAATAAAACTTACAAAAATAAAATAAAATTTATAAATAGTGGAGAAGATTGAAATAGAATATTTATTGACTAATATATAAAAATAACAGCAAGCAAGAAAATTCAAAAAGCAAAGCAGAAAAACTGATAAATACAGTTGGTGTCAGTTTAAGCATTAAATTTAAAAGAACTTAACTTATTAAGATAAATCTTTCACAATGTGACAAAAAGTAAAATCGATCTACATGGTGTTTAAAGTGGTAATATCAGAAACTAAATGGCATTAAAAATAAAAATGTGGGCACATATATGTTAAGCAGTGCATATAAATGATTATTTTACATAATAAGTTATATCATATTTTATTTTGAAGGACATCACATATGATATTAATAATATCTATACTTGAGTTTTTATATTAGGTCAGAGGCTATTCTACAACTTTATATTTATTAATTTATACTTTCTGTGAACTAGTTTATGAATTAGGTACAGCATGATTTTCATCTCAGGAAAAATAAGTGAAGGAATTAATTAAGTTTTCCATAATCTTTTGACTGAAAAATAATGAAGCCCAGACTGAATGAAACCCAAGCCAGTTTAATTTGGAACTCAAGATTTTAAGTTCAATAACTCTAAGATAAAATTATCATAAAACTTATGTCCCTTAGTCACACTGCAATATAAATATGTAAATAATAAAAACAGTAGAAAAATAATTATACTTTTCTTAGACTTTAACTTGTGTATATGTAAAATTTGAATATTCATAAATAATAATTGAAACAATAACATCAAAAACACTTAAAATTATAAGTAATGTGTGAAATACCTTACACATTTCATTTTTAGAGTAATTTAAATTTATATTAATTGATGCAAAATTAGAAATATTTATGGGATACAGTATAAAATTTTGATGCATGTCTATATTGTATAATGACCAAATCAGAATAATTGGCATATTTATTACCTCAAATATTCATATTTTTGTGAAAAAAACATTCAAAAAATCTTTTTTTTGTAGCGGCTTTGAAATATATGTTATTAATTATTGGCACTTTTCTGTAGAATACTAGAACTTTTTCTTCCTATCTTATTGTGATTTTTTACCTTTTAATCAAACTCTTCATCTTTCTTCCTCCTTTACCCTATCAAATCTCTGTAAGTCATAATTATACTCTGTTTCTATTAAATCAAAAATTTTAACTTCACATATGAGTGAGAATATATTTGTCTTTTTGTGTCTGTTTTATTTTACTTAGCATAATGTCCTCTGGGTTCATCTATAGTACTTCAAATAACAGGATGTTATTCTTTTTTTATGGATAAATAGCACTCCATTTTGTATATATACCATATGTTCTTAATTTATTCACCTATTGATGAGCATTTATATCAATTCCATATATTGACTATTGAGAATAGTGCTGCAATAAAGATAAAAATCCACATATCTCTTTGCCATACTGATTTTTTTTCATTTGGATATACACGCCGTCGTCATAGTAATTTTTTATATAAGAAAAAAAGATTAAATAATTTAAATAGGCTTTGTCATGAGAAAGAAAGTAGCCCAAGGTCAGGTAGCTATTAATGACACCAGCATTTTTTTTTTTTTTTTGGCTTACAACTATTCTCCCATACCCTCTATTTAACAGTGTATTATGTCCTAATAAAATAATAAAATGGTTTTAAACATGTTTATACATGTTATGTACATTAAACTTTGTACCATATAAAGAGGTACTTCTTTTTAGTTACTGAAAAACATTAGAAATGTCACCAAGTGCTTATTAGAGCTCACAGTGCTTTAAAACATCAAATCCATGCAAGTTCACTCTTCAACCAAAATAAAAATAACTCAGAGTCATTAGAAATATTTTTAATCTGCCATTTTGTACAGAAACAAATGTTTTAGAAAAAATGACTTAATTAATTAAGCAGTACTACTAAATGATGTACACATTAACAACCATACACTAAATATCAAAATTAATATTACCTATCAAAATATTGGCAAAGAGAAAATCTGAGATCATGTCATTACAAACTAAGAGCAAATGAACACAAATGCAAAGAAAATTCAAAATAATAAACTGGAACAAAGATAACAAATAAAACCAATGCAATTATGGTGCGGAGAGGGAAAAGGAGACTCAGTGAAGAAAATAATGCTGTTTATAGGCGAAGAAGTTATAAGTACCAAAAATATTTGAACAATAGAAAGTTCAGTTAGAAATTGTTGTTATTTGTGGGCTTTCCACTTGGAAAGCCATTCAGGGGAGTTAGTCCTCTTTAGTATGGCTGCTCCCTTTCTGACCGTACTTCTCTTTTTTTTTTTTTTTTTTTTTTGTGCATTGTAAGCATACATCTTTGTTAGGTACAGGTTGATAACAACATCATATGTGCCCACATTTCTCATTTGACCCCTTCCCCAAATTCCCACTCCGCTCCCTCACCCTCCCTCCCTTGCAAGTTCAGTTTAGTGAGTAACCTTGATGTACATTAGGGTATCCCTCCACCCCCCCCCACCCCTGTCCACCCTCTTCAGTTAAATCAACTCCTTTGCTTATCGAGGGTCTTTCCTATTCCATCTGGAGACCCTCTTATGCCCCATCTTCTCCCTAGCATCCACATATTAGGGAGAACATATGCTTCTTTACTCTTTGTGACTGGCTAATCTCACTTAACATAATGTTTTCCAGTTGCATCCATTTCCCTGCAAAGAACATGATTTTGTTCTTCTTTATGGCTGAGTAAAATTCCATTGTGTATATATCCCATAGTTTTGTAATCCATTCATCTGTCAATGGACATCTTGGCTGCTTCCATAGTTTGGCTATTGTGAATTGTGCAGCTATAAACATAGATACACATGCATCGGTCTGATAGATTGGTTTCCATTCTTTTGGGTATATACCCAGAAGGGGTATTGCTGGATCATATGGTAGGTTCATTCCCATTCGTCTGAGGATCCTCCATACTGTTTTCCAAAGTGGTTGCACTAGTTTGCAATCCCACCAACAATATATTAGAGTTCCCACTTCTCCACATTCTTGCCATCAGTTGTTGTTGTTCGTGTTTTTTATAATTGCCATTCTGATTGGAGTTAGGTGAAATCTCAAGGTAGTTTTGATTTGCATCTCTCTGATTGCCGATGATGTGGAACATTTCCTCATACATGTATTGGCCATTTGTATTTCTTCTTCTGTGAAGTGTCTCTTTAGATCCTTTGCCCATTTTTTGATTGGGTTATTTGCTTTCTTGGCCGTGATTTTCTTGAGTTCTTTGTATATCCTAGATATTAGACCTCAATCAGAAGAGTAGCTGGCAAAAATCTTCTCCCACTCTGTAGGCTCTCTGTTGAGGTTCTTGATAGTTTCCTTTGCTGCAAAGAAGCTCCTCAGTTTAATGCAATCCTATGTATTGATCTTCCTTTGAGTTGCTTGTGCTTTGGAGGTCTTGTTGAGAAAGTTTTTACCTGTGCCTATGTGTTGAAGTGTTGGTCCTATGCCTTCTTCAAGTAACTGCAAGGTCTCCGGCCTAACTTCCTTTTTTTAAAAGTTACATTTTAAAAAGTTACATAAAGCGCTGTCTGTCCCTGTCACTATTGTTGTTATTGAGAGTACTGCCAAACAACTTTTACAGAGTTCTGCAGAGCATCTCATACTTTTGGTATGACTGCCCCTACTTTACCTAAATGCTGTCTGCTTATAAACTGTTTAACAGAGTAATCCTAAAATGGATGGTATAGTAAGAATTGACTCTCTAATTTCTTTCAAGAAACCATCAGTACTAATCTAATCATTTATAGCCATGTTTATGTCAGAAATTACCAAAATACCAAAACTTTCACAATCACTCATATAGCTCTATATATTCCTTAATTGGATTCAATATCCTTCCATTCCCTGGCTCCTCAAACAGTTATTGTACCCTCTGTCAACAGAAAACTCCTCTATTTTTCTAGTTCTTTCATACTATTGGATTCTGATTATTTCCCTTTCAAATCCTCAGAGTGCCTGCTTTCTCTGCAGCACTCCCAAGAAGTGGCTGAGTGTTCTGTTTGCATTGGTTTTATTTTTTATTGTTTTCCTTCCTCAACCCTTGTCTTTGGGTCTGAACGAAGGGAGAGTGGTCTCCTCTGAAAACCACAGCTATTTCTCCTTGCTGTATCCTGCCCACCACCATGTTATACAATACAAGGTCTATAAACATTCCTACTTTATTTCCCTCAGTCCCTGTCACTATGGGAAACTGCAACATCCATATACATGACCTTTCAAATCCCTCAGCTTCTCGGTCCGATGAATTATTCACTTACAATGACATTTTCCTCTGAACTACTTTAGTTGCCCATTCCCACTGGTAATAAGTGCCATTGAAAATGAATGCCATGTGAAACAAGTATCAGCAGCATGTTCCTCAGTGCTCATTCGCTCATTCTTTGACCTCCACTTCTTCTTTTCCATCTCACTTAGTCCACGATCCCATTGTCGATAAAGCTTTGTATAGTTTAAGAAATCAATTTCCTTGGAAATTGCTATTCATGATCCAACAAACTCCTTTTTCTTCTTCTTCTTCTTCTTCTTCTTGACAACTTCAACCCCACGATATTATTATAAGGACTCTTGAATGTAACATCCCCTGCACTGCTTCATTTCCCCTCCACTCTCTCCATTCTACCTGTGTAAGGTACTAAATACTAGCAGGCCTCACCAATATGTCACGTCCTCCTTACAACTCAGGTCCAAGCGAACATTACCCTCCTTTAAATTGAACAACTTTGACCAGTGAGACATGCCACATTTGGGCCTAAATATTATAGAGTCAGTGTATAATTCTTCATGTTTTCTTTCAGTTGCTGAGGGATGGAGGTGTCAAAAGATCAAAACAATCAGAACACTGAGCTAACACAAACAGAATAGTTCCCTCAGAGAGTTTTCTGGATCCACTAAATTTTGTGTAAATTATAGATTTTAACCTGTTAAAACACTGAAATCAACCATACTGTTACTTGGTATTTTCAAACCTGGTTAATATTAACTATCAGATTTTTAGAATTCTAGTTGAACAACTAGAACACAGAAGGAGAAAACTCATGACCTTGCAGACTGGTCTTCCTTTAACTTTGTAACTGTACATTTCAGTGGTCCATTCTATATGTTCTACTATTTTATCTTTTTATTCCTTAAAATGACCATTTCCCAATTTCTGCCCCTCCCTACAGTCATCCAATTTCCTTCCATTTACAGTTGACAATATGATGCTTTCTTTTACTGAGGTGTTAGAAGCCATGACAAAGTAAAAGTCAAATGCCCCATTCTTGGTACAAATCTATGAGTTCATGTAAACTTGTACCTATTTATTCTCTTTTCACTCTTACTAAAGTGGCTGTTATTGTACCTCTCTCAATAAACCTTCAAATTTTTTCTGGATCAAATAATCTTTCCTCTTCTAATAAAAATACTTTGTTTCTGAAGTTATCCTCTCTGTTTGTCTTAACATATTTTCCCCCAAAGGGCCACTGTCAAAAACAGATAGACATATATTACTTATTGCATAAAAATCTTTAAAAACATTTTGAGCATCTCCATTTTATCTCTTAGACTGTTTCTGTTTTCAATAAAATTCCTTTTTTTTTTTTTAATCGTAATACTGGAGGTTGAACCCAGAGTATTCTACCTCAAAACTACAACACTGGCCCTTTTTATTTATTTATTTTTATTTTGGAAGCAGGATCTCCCTAATTTGTTGTGGGTCTTGCTAACTTGCTAAGGCTGACCTCACATTGATGGTCCTCCTGGCTCAGTCTTTCAACACTGGAATTACAGGTCTGTGCCACCATGCCTGGCTGAGTAAAATTCTTAAAAGTAATTGATACCTTCAATCCACAGAAGAAAGTCTAGTCAATATCACTAAGGAATTTCATCTTACCAAAATGAATATTAGTTCATCTCTCGAGTCGCCCAGCCAAACAAGTTCTTTCTTGGACTTTACATATTTGCTCATATCCTCCTTCTCTGCAGAAGTACTTTTTAAAGTGTATCTTCAGGGACATCCTAATTTTAGCCTTCCTTCTAAGATACTTTCCTCGGTTTATTCTATTGGCTTCTCTTTCTTTGTTAGAACTCTAAATGATGCTCTGTTGTTTTCTCTTCTTCACCCATACACACTCTAGATGATACTTTCCATCCTGTGATTTAATGTCTATAAATTGACAAGTGCTAGATTTATATATCCATTCTGAATAATTCCAATGAATTTTCAAACCAAATATAGAATTTCCCATTAGAATTTTATATTCAGGTATCTGAAGGGCTCCACACATTTAATCTATTTGAATCACTGTCTTTTCTTTTTATTTGTGTGTTGTGGAAGGGTACTGGAAAGTAAACCCATGGACATTCTACTTCTGAGCTACACCTTCCGCAGTATTTTGTTTACAAACAGGGTCTTAGCTGGGTGTGGTGGCGCACACTTGCAATCCCAGTACTTGGGAGGCTGAGAAAGGAGGATAGCAGGTTCACAGCCAGCCTTAGCTACTTAGTGAGGCACTCTGCAAATTAGTAAGACCCTGTTTCAAAATAAAGAATAAAAAATAGGGCTGGAGGTTTAGCTTGAAGGTAGGACACTCCTGGGTTCAATCCCCACTGCCACAAAAGAAAAAATAACTAAACAAACAAAAAAACAAGATCTTCCTAAGTTATTGTACTCTGGCTTCAAACCTCAATTCTCCTGTCTCAGCCTCCTGAATACTGAGATTACAAGCATGGCCAGTGTACACAGCTTTGACTTTCTTATTTAACCGACCAATATCTGACATTTACTCATATCTATAAATGACATCACTAACCACTACCTCGCTGAGACTAAAATCTGGAAGGTGCCCTTAGTTTACTAATTTACCTTAGATTAGCCAGCAAACCAAAAATTTCACTTCTTATGAGAATAGCAGTGCTGGAAGAGATAGGATAGAAATCTGTGATGCTTCTTAAGGGACAAGTTTGGAATTGGCACACTGTTACATAGGCCTACTTGTCATTGGGCAGAAACAGTTTAAATGACAAGACCAAAGTTAAGAAATAGAAATTTGGGCCAACAATTTTATATACTATTCAATCTATCCACCATCAATAAAATAGTTTTAAGTGAACATATTATTAAAGGTCTACACAATAACAAATAATGCCTGTTTTCAGAGATTATTTTTTACTTTATTTATTTATTTTTTATTCATACATTGTAAGCATATATCTTTGTTAGGTACAAATTGATAACCATATATGAGCTCACAATTCTCATTTGACCCCTTGCCCGAATTCCCGCCCCGCTCCATTGCCCTCCCTCCCTCTCAAGTTCAGTTTAGTGAGTAACCTTGATATACATTAGTGTGCCCCCTCCCCCCATCCAACCCCTTCAGTTAAATCAACTTCTTTGCTTTCGAGGATCTCTCCTTTTTCATCTGGAGACCCTCCCATACCCCATCTTCTCCCTAGCATCCGCATATTAGGGAGAACCTATGCTTTTTTTACTCTTTGTGACTGGCTAAGCTCACTTAACAACATAATGTTTTCCAGTTCCTTCCATTTCCCTGCAAATAACATGATTTTGTTCTTATTTTTTTTTGTAGTTATTCGTGCAATATAGCATACATCTTTGTTAAGCACAAGTTGTTAACAACATATTTGCACAGAATTCCACAATTCTCATTTGACCCCTTCCCCAATTCCCACCCCATTCCCTCGCCCTCCCTCCCCCTCAGGTTCAGTTCAGTGAGTGACCTTGACATGATTGTGTAAGAACATCATGTGCCTTAGGGTGTCCCTCTGCCCCGTGCATCCACTGGAATTAATTCAACTTCTTAGCTTATTGGGGATCTCTCTTTTTCATATGGAGACCCTCCTGTGCCTCATCTTCTCTCTAGCATCCGCATATTAGGGAGAACATATGCTTCTTTACTCTTTGTGACTGGCTAATCTCACTTAACATAATGTTTTCCAGTTGCATCCATTTCCCTGCAAAGAACATGATTTTGTTCTTCTTTATGACTGAGTAAAATTCAATTGTGTACATATCCCATAGTTTTGTAATCCATTCATCTGTCGATGGACATCTTGGCTGCTTCCATAGTTTGGCTATTGTGAATTGAGCTGCTATAAACATAGATATGCATGCATCGGTCAGGTAGTTTGGTTTCCATTCTTTTGGGTATATACCCAGTAGTGAGGAAATGTTCCACATCATTGGCAATCAGGGAGATGCAAATCAAAACTACCCTGAGATTTCACCTAACTCCAGTCAGAATGGCAATCATAAAAACACAAACAACACCTGCTGGCGGGGGCGTGGAGAAGTGGGAACCCTAATACATTGTTGGAAGGATTGCAAACTTGTGCAATCACTGTGGAAAACAGTATGGAGAACCCTCAGACGAATGGGAGTGAACCTACCATATGACCCAGCAATACCTCTACTGGGTATATACCCAAAAGAATGGAAACCAAACTATTTTTTACTTTAAACAGTTTTATTCAAACATTAGCTATTGTTGAAAATGTATCCACATCGAGCTGAATTCACAAGCATATATTTAGAAATATTAGGAATCTAGGAAATTTGATTTCATTATAAAGCATAGGACAAAAAATAATTCTCATTTTTTTCAGTTGAAAGTTTAATTACTATGACATTTATAAAACTTTATAAAACCCTCTTCCTACCAGAAAATATCTTCCAATTTAAATGTAAGATTTTTTAAATACACATTATTTCACTTCTACTGATATGATTATTAATATCAATATCCTGTCTGCTTTTTTTTATTCATGAATAAGCTGGTAAAGGCATACATCAACACATCTCTCATTTATCCCTTCCCCATTTTCTGTCCCATTCCCTCCATCTCCCTCCTTCTCAAGTTCAGTTTAGTGACTGATTTTTATATGATTGTGAAAGTACATCATGTGCATTAGGGTGTCCCCCCACTCACCTTCAGTTAAGTCACCTTCTTTGCTCATCTAAGGTTTCTTCTTCTTTGTATAGACTCCCTCTTATGTCCCACTTTCTCCCTAGCTTTGGCATATTAGGGAGAGCATATGATTTTTTACTTTTTGTGACTGACTAATGTCACTTAGCATAATGTTTTCCAGTTCCATTTATTTCCCTGCAAATGACATGGTTTTGTTCTTCTTTATGGATGAGTAAAATTCCACTGTGTACATATCCCATAGTTTTGTAATCCATTCATCTGCTGATGGGCATCTTGTCTGGTTCCATAGTTTGGCAATTGTGAATTGTGCAGCTATAAACATAGATACACATGCATCGGTCGCAAAATATTTTCACAGCTCCATATAGTTACCTATATTATCAAATTTGATAGAGAATGAGAAACTATTATGTGCATATTTTCACCATGACCAAGAAGTAAAATCTTTTTTCTAAATTCACTTAGTCATATTTGAAAAGACTTCAGAATTCATTTCTCTTGTTTAGATTCTAACCATCTCCTTTCCCTTTCTTTATCTACTGTATCATATTGAGTCCATAACTTATTAAAACCAAACAATGCAAACTTTGGGATATAACATGTTGTAAATTGCCTACATGGGAACTAAGAGATGTATACTTAGTGAAAAAATAGGTGTTCATGTTACTAATAAAACTTCACTTTATAAATTTCACAGTGATTCTTATAGTCAGCTGTGATGGATGATGTTGTTGCTGTTACATTCAAATCTTTTGACAAGAACATTGACAAATCAATATCCTTTCCATTGTATCAGGTAAGAAGTGTGAATGATTACAAAATAAAAGCATTCCATTCTTTCATAGTATTATCACGATTGTACTTATATATAGATGCTAGATAGCAAAATGTGATTTCTTCTTTTACTGCAGTCAGAATAGTATATCAAAGATTAGACTTTGGGCTGAAAAACAAAGCTCTGTCCTTATTCCATTCCTTATCTTAGAAATGGTTTAGAAAAATTTCCTGGTCTCCTTTTTATGCACAAATTTTTGATATCTGAAGATGACAATAGAAGTTTTCAATAAGAGACATTATTTTTAAATGTAGTGAAAAATGAGAAGGATTGTAATACTTCAACCACAAAGAAATAAGTGTATTTATCATCAAATCCAGAGAACTCTGAAGAAGAGAGGAGGGATCCCTTTTAAGCATACACATATTAGGTACCCTAATCAACTCTCTACTCATCTCTGTCTAGCTGCAAGACCTATCAAGAGAGCTGGCCAATACCTGGTGCAACTTACAAATGTGGCTAGAGACATGATGTTAAGAACTAAAAATTTTGCACCAATTTTATTTCTTATTTAAAATATTTTATCTCATTAGTATTTGAGGCAAAGTTCTTATCATGCTATAGATGAACCTCTACTTTAGGGTACTATTTATATATACAAATAACTGTGCATCTATGCTTATATAACTTTGAACCTCACTATAATGTATAATTACAATGCACCAATAAAAGTATAAAAAATTTCCATAAAAGAAAAAAACATGATCACTTGTGAAACTTGGGAGGAAATTTTTCAATGGCTTCCAATCATGCCTTTAAAATCTAAAATCTTTATCTTACAGATTACTATCTAAAAGGCTTCCAGCCTCCTCTATATATTTTACTTTATAATGTTTTCTCTCTCACACACTACTCTCTAGCAAAACCAATTTTCTCCATGGATTCAAATTTGCCAATTTTATTTTTACCTGCTATTTCTCCTATTTTGCATTGCTGACTCCTGGTGACTTAGATCCAAAGTCCACACTAATCACCTTCAGTATCATTCACTGACTATCATATAACCATTTTTTCATCCTAGAATATTTATTCCATCTGGTGTTTTTCTTGTGTCTTCATTTCTTTTCCTGTATTTATTATTAATCTCTTCCTTCCAATCTCTATGATCACATAAACCTTGCCTTTCTTCATTATAATTTTTTCAGTCCTAGAATGATCTCTGGTAGAATATCCATTCTCAACATAAGCTGGTTAAATGATCATTGAACTCTCAACCTGAACATTTATCTTTTGTTTTTTCCTTTGTATTTATTTTCATTTTTTTTCTTCTTTTTTCTATTTTTCTTTTTGCTTTTGGTATTGGAGAACAGCATTTCAGGGAGGTACTCTGTATTATTGAAGAACACATAGCCAGTTTCCTGGATTTGGTTTACATTGTCTCTCTACCTTATCATGTTACTTGCCACTAGTTAAACTCTTCGCTTAGTTTTATTATCACAATTCACAATTTTGTTTCACAGATTTCTGTGAGTAGCATAAATCTACTATATCCTATGAAGTCAAGGAATATTTTGAGATTTCTAGAAGAGCAGGCATCCTGTCAAGCAAATAAAAGGAAATTCTGGCAAGTTGATTAGGATCAATCATCCAATCACAGAACAGAAGCAAAATATAAAAGTACAAAAGAAAAACTTTTAGTCAGTAAAACTTAAAGGCATTTAAAACTTCAGATGGTGGATATTGTTGGAAGGGGTTATATCAAATGGCTTATTAATTTTTATGATTCCAAAGAGTTGTTTTTAATAGTTTTAACACACGCTTTAAAAAGTAAGCAAAGAATCGTCACCATTTCTGATAAATATTGGCAGGCAAGATAAAAGTTCATACTAAAACATTATTAACTAAAAAGGTTAAGAAAAGTCATTTCTTATGTGAGAAAGCAAAAATATTAGTACTTGATAACTTACTTCAGGAACTAGAAGTGTGTGTGTATGTGTGTGTGTGTGTGTGTGTGTGTGTGTGAGTGTGTGTGTGTGTGTGTGTGTGTGTGTGTGTTAGTCGATGTTTTTGTTGCTGTGACAAAAATATCTGAGAAGAGCAACTTAGAGGAGGAAAGGTTTATTTAGCTCTTGATTTCAGAGGTTCAGTTTATAATCTGGCTCCAAGGCAGAAACATCATGGTAGCAGGACAGGTAGCAACAGAGGAAAGCTACTCAGGCCATGTCAGCCAGAAAGGGGGGAGGAGAGAGAAAGAGAGAGGGAAAAGAGAGAAAGAGAGAGGGAGAGGGAGCTGGAGAGGAAGCTGGAGAGGGAGAGGGAGGGAGACAGAGAGAGAGAGACTAGGAAACAATATAGTCCTCGAGAGGCCAGGATATCACTGATCCACCTCCTTTAGCCATGCCCTGCTTCTGAACCTTGCTGCATCAGGCTGCTCTGTGCTTTCAACACATGAGCTTTGAGGGGGATGAGGGATATCTCAGATTCAAACCATAAGAAGAGGAAAAAAGAAAAGGTGACCTGACCAATTATTGTAACATTTAGTGTGATGTTTGATAGGAGTATCTTTTTTTTTTTTTGCGGTACTGGGGATTTAACTCAGGGGCATTCTACCTCCGAGCTATACCCCGAGCCCTATTTTTTATTCTTTATTTTGAAACCGGGTCTCACTAAGTTGGGGAGTGCCTCACTAGGTAGCTGAGGCTGGCCTCGAACCCGGATCCTCCGGTCTCAGCCTCCCGAATGCTGGGATTACAAGCGTGCGCCACCACGTCCGGCTTGATAGGAGTATCTAATATTTCCATATGATTGAATAATTTATAAAACCAAAGCATTTTCCTGGTTTTTTTTTTTTTTTTTTTTTTTTTTTTTTTTTTTTTTTTTTTTTTTTTTTTTTTGTACTGGGGATTGAACTCCAGGGCATTCTACCTCCAAGCTATACCCCCAGCCCTATTTTTTATTCTTTATTTTGAAACCGAGTCTCACTAAGTTGCGGAATGCCTCACTAGGTAGCTGAGGCTGGCCGCGAACCCGGATCCTCCAGTCCGTCTCAGCCTCCCGAATGATGGGATTACAAGCGTGCGTCACCACGCCCGGCTTCTTTTTTAATATACTTTTTACTGGAGCATCATAATTATGCATCATAATAAGGCTCAGAGTGATAGAACCATACATGCACAGAGCAGTTGGTGCATTTCCCTCTAGACCCCACCCTGCTCCCTCCCTCTCTCCATACATGTTATTGAGATTAGTGCTTGATCATTTTGTATTTATAGATAATATTATTTGAACTCTTTCCTTCATCAAATTTTCCCCCTCTACAATCCTTCCCTTAATCCTCTTCCACTATTTTACTGGAATCTCTATTCATTTATATATAATCTTTTTTGTTTTCTAATTTCTAACTTTCACATATGAGAGGAAGGATACAACCTTTCACTTTGTGAGAGTGGATAATCTCACTTAGCATAATATTTCTAGTTCCATCCATTTTCCTGAAAAAGCATAATTTTGTTCTTTATTGTTGAGTAAAATTCCATTGTGTGACTATACTACAATTTCATTGTCCATTTATCTGTTGACAGATATCTAGCCTGGTTCCATCATTTGGCTATTGTGAATTGTGCTGCTATAAACACGGATATTCATGCATCACTATAATATTCTCACTTCAATTCCTTTGGAAAGATACCCAGAAGTGGTATAGCTAGATCATATGGTGGTTCCATTTCCAGTCTCCCGAGGAATCTCCCTACTGATCTTCATACTGGCTAAGACATTTTCATTCTCAAAATTAAAACTCACTTTATTTTTCACAAAATATATTTGTAATTCCTGGTATTCTAATTCCACAGATGATAGGTCTAGAAGAAGAAATATGAGCTAGGAAATTAAATCCATATCTAATTACATATTTATTCCAGTAAGGACAAATCATTGTTCTTTACATCATGGAAGGAATCCAATGTAATCAATGTGTCAGTGGGTAGAAGCCCAATTTCCCCAGCAAATCAAGTCATATTAGAGTTCAGCATGATAGTAGCAAGCCTCAATTAAAGAAAAGTCATGTTTTTGAGCCCATAAATAACCTCCATCTGTGTGATAATTAAAATTTTGTACATGAGACAATACAGCAATCACTGAGATGTCTAATAATACAATTGACATGCACACACTATGTAATAGGTTCTATTAATGAGAACCTACTCTGTTACTTATACATCTTAGTAAGCATTCTGGACTCATAATGTAAATATCTTTCCACACTGTGTTACCAAACTAAGAGCTTCCTCCACAGATTTATATTTACACATCTTTATCAAATGACAAATGAGACAACAAGATGTAATGCTTGAAGATCTGTTCAGTAGAAGGATGACTTTTACTTCCTTCTTTTATATATAATTCTCAATTGTGTTATAGTTCTATAAGAGTCTACTTCTGGTTGGTACCAGAATACAATGCAGATCAATCTGCAAGCCATTCCTGAGATGTTGTCTCCTCAGAGAACTGGTCTTATGAAACTTTCAATGAGGCCTTAAGTATGAATTAAAGGAAAGAAGCAAATTTAATATAATTAGGTGGAAAGGAATCTAATACCCTTGCTCGCATAACTTGTGTTCAGACCTGTGTTGGTCCAATCCCTTAAAAACTATGTTTATTTGATAAATATAAGATATAGCTACAAACACCTAACTTCATGGTTTAACAGTACAGGTAACATTCAGTTCATGATGAGCAACTCCCTTGGAACAGTCACTGAAGGTCCCTTGACAGTCTCTCTACTAAATTTCTCTAACTCAGAAACTATTTTCTAAAAGTAGAATTATTGCCGGGCGTGGTGGCGCACGCTTGTAATCCCAGCATTTGGGAGGCTGAGACCGGAGGATCCGGGTTCGCGGCCAGCCTCAGCTACCTAGTGAGGCACTCCGCAACTTAGTGAGACCCGGTTTCAAAATAAAGAATAAAAAATAGGGCTGGGGGTGTAGCTCGGAGGTAGAATGCCCCCGAGTTCAATCCCCAGTACCACAAAAAAATAAATAAATAAATAAATAAAAGTAGAATTATTAATTCCAGGGGAGTGACTAAAATCTGAGCTATCTGAAATGCGACTCTTCTATAGAGGCTTTCCAGAGAACCCCTGATTATAAAAGTAAAGAGAAAGAGCAACATTAATAGAAAAGTAAGTTCTAAACAGTAGTTTAAAATTATTTTAGTCCCAAAGTAATTGACTAGCTAAATTAATAACATCATGAATACATAGAACTTATTAAGACTCGTGTAAGACTTGCAGTCTAATGTATTAAAAATATTTAAATATTTCTACATTCATTTAAAATTTTACATTGTTTCATGATTATTGAGAGATCGTGGAGCGCATTTAAATGCAAATATTAAAGTAGAATAAAAAGTAGGTATTATTGACAGGAATGGATTTATAAAATAAGAATGAAGGGGCTCAAAACACATAAAAATAAATTCACAGACAATAAGCAATATTGGACCAAAACACAAAATCTAGTATATTAGAAAACTAAAAAGGAGTGACAGATACAAAAAATAAAATTATGATAATAAAAAACAACTAATTTTTATTCATTGCCATATGTATCGGTTATTTTATTCACTTACATTGTGATCATGTACTTAAACCTTGGAGGCAGGTATTATTATCCACATTCCCAGAGAAGGAAGGCTGAACAGAGTGATTAAGAAACGTGTCACCTATTGTACCACAGGAAAGTGAAGAAAGTAGGTGTCAAGCCCAGCAATTTGACTCTAGTTACAAAGTTTTAAGCACTTTTGCCACATGTTAGATGGCTATGAAAAAAAAAATTATATTCAATTAGATGGATTTTTTTAAGTAGTAAAAATTTGTTTTTAATTTTTCTCATTCTTTCTTGTTTTGTAGTTATAAAGTTAGGCTTACAGATAACCAAAGCATGCTTTAAAACCAATTAGAAACAGATGATATATAAGGGGAAAATCCATTAAAAATTATTTCTCTTTTTTATCAAACACAGCAGCTTCTTTTCTGCTGTTGATTGAAATGCTGTTTATTTACAAACATTGCAACTATTGTGCACTTGTATTCCTTCTACTCTGGAAAGGTGAGCACAAAAAGATGTCATCAGAATATTTTTGTTTATTTATTTTTATTTTTCTTCTTTTTAAATATACTATTATGTAGCAGGTCAAGACTATAATTTACAGAACACGTTTCAGAAGGAGTGGGAAAAAAATGAGCTGGATATAATTTCAGTGACCTCTTGATGCTGTTTAGGATTAAAGTAAACCCAAACAATCCTCCTGTACTTATTCTCTTCATCACTTGTTAAAAAAAAGCCCAAATCTGTCTCTTTTATCTTCTTCACTGCTCATAGAGATTGTTACCACTGCACTTTTGATACTCTGCTTTCTCATCTTGTTAGGAGTTTAAGGTTCAGAAAGGAGATGATCTAACTATTCCTGTAACATTGTAGATGATCATAAGAGGCTCTACTGTTGGAGCAGTCTCAGAGGATAAAGATCCATCACTTGTTCTATTGGCTGTCCCTGCACTATAAACAGAGACAACCAATAGCTGCAAACAGTCAATTGCCAGAAACAATGCTGTTTATTTACAAACATTACAACCAAAGAGTGGCCATGTAAAAATATGGGAGAAAAATGAAATATGTACTTACGTCCTCTAAATGCCAGGAAAGTTGTCTTGTAATTTGTATGCATGGAAGAAAGTCATTGATCAGAACTGAGTTTAAATTCTATAGGCACAGTCCATTAAGTTCATCTTTTCAAATAATCTATTTTTGACATGTTTCATGAGTAGGTAGGAAGGGATGAGTTGAGCTATCAAATTACTATGCAATTTTGTCATCTTCTGTTTTCCACATTTAAACTTCAATCTTTCTAACCTATATGTGGGTGTTCAGTTCATTCCATATCTTTACATATTTGAAACAAATAATACAAAAAAGATTTATGAAAATTGTGTTCTTATTGTATATGTTTGAGTTGTTAAAACTAGTTCACATAAAAATTATATCTGGTGATAGCATTTTAGATTCATGACAAAACATACAGAGAACCATAGGCATTTTGACATTTTTAAATGCAAATTTATTATCATATAAGAAGTGATAATTCACACATTTCTCATAAAGCACTTACATGATAACAACTTCTGGTTGATTGCCCCTAAGAATAAGGACTTGTGAAACCAGTGTAGAAAGCACATCAGTTGCTCATTTTTTGCTCTTATTTAGGTAACCTGATTGAAGACCCTCTTTAAAATAAATGTATTCCTATAAGTTGAAGAGAAAGTACACATTACTTATGTATCAAGAGAACCATTACTTTTGTTTTGCTCAAGGGAGCATATTTGATAAAACTGTGTTTGTACTTATGATGTGGATATAGCACCACCAATTCCATGCCTTTCAAGTAAGGTATTTTATTTAATGTCCATGTATAAAAATCCATTTGTCTGATTTTGAATCCTTCATAAATATTCAGTAAGGTGAGTTTTAAGTATAATTATTTTCATAATTTCAGCCAGTCATTATTAATAATTTCCACCTCTAGTTTCCTTGTCTCTTTCTAGGCCAATGGTAGGATTGTACCTTCCCATCCCCACAAAATTTGGGGCCAACACAATGGAACAAAGACAACTTGAGCCTCTGCTAGACAGGGGCTTTAGGAACCAATGTATGAGTACATGATTTTGTTCTTTTTTTTTTTTTCTTGCCTAGGGCCTTTGGTAAGTATATAGAGTAGAATATACTGGTAACTTGTTTAGGGATCATATCATTTGCAGGGAACAAATTGTGGTAATGTACAAACACCGAAATATGGGGGCTACATTTTTCCAAAGTATGATATATAACCTAATTTCTTCTGGTAGACTCATGTAAAAATCCTGATTTTAAAATTTCTTTTCCAAATATTGATATGAAATTTGCAGTTACCTTCTTCATAATATATGCTGTAAGCTTTGTTTAGAGGGATAAACAGTTTTGGTTATAAAACAACTTGGCAAAATAAATTTGTAAGTAAGTAGAAAAATTTGATTAAGGAATAAGTAGGAAATTAGGCAACAAGAGGTTAGAGTGGAATGACAGAAGGGAGATGTATTACAGACTATAGAGAAGTGATGTGATGTGATGTTTAATATCCTTAAAAAAGTTAGTAAGTACTTATGTGATCTACTGTAGTTTCGACTACTGAGAAAGAATGATGTAATATTCAACCATCATCTCCGACCTCCCCTTAGTCACTAATGCTTTTTTCTTATACGACAGTTGCCACTTTGGATGTTTTTTGAACATTTTGAAATCCTTCCATCGTAATCAGAGTGAGAAATTGGATTCAGAAACACCTGACTTTGTAATATACACTTCAGGCCCCAAACCAAATACAGTGTTTATAAGGTTAGTAGACATATAAAATGCAATGTCTTCTCAAGAGAAATGACTTGTGTTTATTTTGAATGTTTACACTAGCTTTCATCCTCCTGCAGGGAGAGAGGGAATTTGCTAGATTATAACGCATATTAAAGCAATGCCCAATAGAAGAAGAAAGTCAAGTTGAAAAGAGACCTTTGCTGGAGCAACTTCAGCATAGGCGAACTTAAATATATATTAAATATATATGTACGGAGTGAGTTATAAAATAACTGAAGGAAGACAAAATACTTTACTTTGGGTACTTTACATGTGACCACAGCAGATCTCCACCAACTTCGTTCATCTCCCCCAGTAAATGTCTGCTTCTCAAGTCTGCCACTGTTTAAATGCCACAGCAGTGGCTTTTCTTGTGTATCCCTTCCAGCTCCCAAATTTAATCATTGTTATGCAGGCACAGAGTAGCTAATAAGTCTACCAAGTCTCAAGTTCTTTCTCTGTTATTTTAGTTCCGTAACACAGAGATAAAATGCTATTCACTAAATATCTTAAAATGTTATTTTTATGCTGAAAGGTAGTAAAAGATAAAGGCAAAAATAGTATTAACTGTGTTAGAACTGCATTTGAATACTAGACTTACCACTTAAAACTACATGTACTTAAACAAGAACTTAAACTTCTTTTTTTTTTTTTTTTTTTTTTTGCGGTACTGGGGATTGAACTCAGGGGCATTCTACCTCCGAGCTATACCCCCAGCCCTATTTTTTATTCTTTATTTTGAAACCTAGTCTCACTAAGTTGTGGAGTGCCTCACTAGGTAGCTGAGGCTGGCCGCGAACCCAGATCCTCCGGTCTCAGCCTCCCAAATGCTGGGATTACAAGCGTGTGCCACCACGCCCGGCTCTTAAACTTCTTAAGGTTTAGTTCAAATTTAAGTTTGTAATGAAAATGATGTTAGTGATATACCTTATTTTTTGTCAGTAATAAATAAAGTTGTACATATAAAGTTTGATTGACATATAAAATGCTGCTAAAAATTAAATCTGAATGTCAAATAAATAATAAATATTTTAGGATAACTACATCCCTAATATTTGAGAAAACTCACACTAAAAATTAGAAGGCACTAATACAAAATTTATGTTATTTGCTATTTATCTGAAATTCAAATTTAACTGGGTATCTTATATTTTTATTTGCTTAATTTTGGAACCATACACACAATCCCAAACACAAGTTGTTTAATACTTGATGTTAGTTAAGTCATAGGTGCTATAATAATATTAGCATATTATTATTATTCAAATCCTTTGGGGAGTTTCTAGAGTTTCATATTTTGAATCAAGTAGAATTCACCATTATCAGAAACATAGTTGACTATATTTTTCTAAGGCAAATTTAAAGTTCATTTCTTATCACTTGTTTCTTTCCCTATATAACACTTGCATGTACTTTAAACAGAGATTATCTTCTTCACTGAACACTAACTATGGCAGACCACCTTTTAGAGTGGTTCCTGTGATACTGCAACCTGGTATCCATGCCTGTGTACCCTTGAATTGGTGGAATTGATGACCTGTTTCTATCTAATAGAATGTGGCAATGATAAGAGAACGATGTGCTCCTCTCTGTTCCAGTGCTCACCTTACAGAAGCCTCTCCCCTCGCTCCCTTTGGAGAAGCAAGAGACCATGTTGAGAAACTTCAGGGAGTTTTTAGTTAAGGTGGTTTTCTAGCTTTAGCCAGCTGGAAACTAGAGAGTTCAGTCTGAAAACTACAATGAACCAGGAACCTACAATTCTTTCAGGAACCTGAGTGACCCTGTTAGTAAGTAAGTTCTTCCTCAATCTCTCACCAGTTGAGTAAAACATGAAATGCAGGCCTCAATATGTTGCTGATTTCAGCCTCACATATTCTTAAGCAAAAGATTCAGCAAACCCAATTCAGAGATTCCCAATCCACAGAATTTACTTTTTAATACTTTTACTGGTGCATTCTAGTCTCACATCATAATACAGTTCATAGGAGTGGTGACATACATGCACATAAAACCTGGTGGGCTTTACCCTGGCTCCTTCCCCAGGCTCCCACTTTCCCATACAGGATACTGAGATTGGCATTGGTATTCTTACATATGGACATAATGTCAAAGGAAGTGATTCCTTCATTGATCCTCCCTCTCTGCCTCCCCTTCCCCTAGATCATCTCCCAGGCATAATAAATGTGTTTTGCATTAAGCCACTAAATTTATGATAAATTCTTTTCCCGAATGTAACATGTATGGCCTCTATTACATTTCCCTATGGAGCCTTCTTTCCTCTCTGAAAACTGAGCACATTCTCTATCATCTGCCTTTCTATCAGCATTCTGGTCTTCCACCTTTCTCTCACAAATTCCAAAGATTCACAAACACATGGACAGACTTAGATAAAGCAGTGGCCCCGCTCTTCGTAATAATTTCTGTTTCAGTCAGCATTCTCAGTGCTGTGAAAAAAAAAACTGACAACTACTTAGAGAAAGGAGAGTTATTCACTCACAGTTCTGCAGATTTTAGAGGTTCAGTCCAGGTTAGGTCAAATGAAGCCTGTGGAGCTCAGGGTATGAACGGAGAGAGAGCGCAAGGACTTTGCTCTCACAGTGGGCAGAAGAGAGAGGAGGGAGAGAGCTCCAGAGCATATATAATCCCCAAGACCACATTCCCAGGGGCTCCTCATTCAGCAACCAAGCCCTGCCCCCAACATGTCTGCCTTACCTCTGTGAGGTCTAGGGGGATATTCTAAATCCAAACAATAACAGCATGTATTAAGCTCCCAATTCTAATAGAATTTAGATCTTAATGGCTAATAACCTATAAAGTTAGATTTACTTTTTGTCATACTGGGAATTGAACCTAGGGGCAGTCTACCTCTTAAATATATCCTTGCCCCCCCCTTTTTTTCTATTTTTTTATCTATTTACTTATTGTTATTTTGAAATCAGGTTTCACTAAGTTGTGGAGGGCCTTGCTAAGTTGCTGAGGCTGTCCTTGAACCTGTAATCCTCCTGTCTCAGCCATGCCTGGCTTAAAGTAAAATTTTTTTAAATTAGATAATTTGGAAATGTTTTTCATAACTGTTCTAGTAAAAAATCTCCTAAACATGCTTCAGTAAGAAAAATACATGTTTGTAGTGGGAGATAAATGTGAAACATACTGCAAACTCCAGATCTTTGGTCTATAAATATAGTTCAGAAATATTTATATAAAATGGAACAAAAAACATGCATGACTTTTCATGTTACTGCAAGAAACTTTTCTTATATTATTACTTAAATAGATAAGAATAAAATTTATAGGCATCTTTTAGTTTTACATCAGGAATAATTCTATTTTCAAACTTGAACCTGCACAAAACACAGCAGTAGAAATAAAATAGTTTAAAGCAACATCTAATCAAACTCTGTCCTTTTTAATTCTTGATTTACTTCTCCTTGTTCATTAATTCATTAGCATCTGATTATGAATAAGTATCAATCCTTAGTTGGAGGATAATTGGGAATTTATGGTTTGTAGGCATAAAAAATGCAAGAAGAAATTTTATAATTGAATGAGGGGACTGATAAAGACTGGATAACAATATTGCAGAACACTAGATATAAAAGTTACAAGGGCTTCAATTATAAAATAGATGATTATCCAAGTCATCAAATAAAATTTAATGTGACAAATATCACCACTATTAAGTATACTATTAGTAACACTATTTAGCATCATATTTTTAGGTCTCTAGTTAAAAATATAATATTAGGTGACTACAAATATAGCCATTTTTTTTGGGGGGGGGGTACTGGGGATTGAACTCAGGGGCATTCCACCTCCGAGCTATACCCCCAGCCCTATTTTTATTCTTTACTTTGAAACCGAGTCTCACTAAGTTGCGGAGTGCCTCACTAGGTAGCTGAGGCTGGCCGTGAACCTGGATCCTCCGGTCTCAGCCTCCCGAATGCTGGGATTACAAGCATGAGCCACCACGCCCGGCCAAATATAGCCATATTTAATAAGAAAGTTTTTTGTTATAATAAATGCAGTACTGACATTATATTTTAACAGGTGTTTTGTGGTTGCAATCATTGGGATGAAGAAGGAGTTTATCTCCACTATTCTCTTTCTAATCATTTGTTCTTTTTCAAAATGAGCTATATAGCTATTCTGATCATCCTTTTTTTCTCCCCTTCAATGCAATCATCAAATAGATTATGTGTATGGCTATTCCATTTTTATTAGATTCATTTTGTATGACTGGATTTTTGGTTCAAATTCTTTTATTGAAATCAGCAGGCTTATCATTTCATTTCATTCAAGAATGGAAAGACCATCATTTTACAGAGTTGGCAGCTTTTCTGCTTCAGAGATTCTGTAATTTAGTTGGCTACTCTAATAGGGTTATATTTCATGTATGCTGAATACACCCTTTATGCTTGTGTTACTCCTTAGAGAACTCACAGACAAAATAAAGTAGTTTATTACATAAGAGATGGCAATTGCATTGACCATTAACCTCAATAACTTGCAAAGGCTATAGAGAAGCTTATAAAACACTTTGTAGTCAAGTTTAAACTGGTACAAGATGTTTGTTCAAGCCAAAGCACTGATATATAAAGGAAAGTCTTATAATCTCTCTCCTACTGAGCAGCCCTATCATTTCAAACGCAAGTATATTTTGTATGTCTGTATAAGAAAAGGAAAAAGTTTGCCTAGGGTTACCTAAAGGATTTTGGTTTGCATGGAAAGCTGCAGTGTATGTGGAAAATATTTATTCTTATAATACAATATTGTATCAGATTTTCACAGATTTCTAATTAAGATGCAAATAAATTTTATACAAGTAGTAAATTGCCTTTTAAGTTTTAATGCAACTATATTAAAAATGCACAGATAGATTCATACTTTATGTAACCAGAAAAATCAGATAATTATTATCATATAAATATATTATTTATACTTGTTCAGCATAAAATAAGAAACCATTTAAATTGTAATTTTCTTCAGACCAATAATGTCCATTTAATTTCTGCTTTGCAAGCAAAAGCACATATTATGTTCCAATTGCTTTACAAGAACAATTAATTGAATTTATAATTTTTAAACAAAAATACTATTTTTTTGAGTAAGTATATATGGATATTAGCTTAGTATTTACTTTTAGAGTTACATTAAAATAGTTTCAAAGTTAACTTAAATAAAACCTTTAACATTAATAAAATAAACCATTAGCAAAAGTACATGTAATAAGAAATAACATTAATAAAATAAACCATTAGCAAAAGTATCTTCCCTACATCTCAGAACACCCTGTTTCTTCATCCTCTAAATACTCCTAAGCCCCATTCTTGGGAAGTGGATTTGAATCTTGTACTTCCTTCTCCACATGATTGGCTACCTTGTAAATAAACTCTTTGTTTTTACAAAACTGATCACTTTTCAGTGATTAACATATTTTGTAGTGGGATAACATGGGTCTAGTTTGGTAATATCTGTGGAGAGGCATTGTAGATCTAAGTTAGCAAAAAAAATCTAACTCATTTTAAGATTAGACACATAAAGTGCTTAGAAATCATCATTCTGGCTCTTAAATAACCAAGCTGAAATTCTGAAAACCTATGATGTCTCTTGGATCCATCATAGTATAGAAATCACAGAGCAAATCACTACCCTAAAATATCTATCAAGAAGTCACAGCAGGAACTGCTTACTACTAGCAGAAGACACATAAGCTACAAAGTGAAAGAAAAAAAAATGGTAATTCAATACATTGCTAGAGGATAGACACTGAGTTGAGAATTAGAATTGCTGCAGTCCCAGTATTTTTGGTAGGGGGGAACAGAATTTCTGGGTTTTACCACATAAAACCCTATTCAAGTACTCATGGTCATCACAGGACAAAGATTTTATCTTGACCTAGTCAGGAAAAGACAAGAGAACATTAACATTGATTCTTTTAGCTGTCTCCATTGTTTATTCTTTCCCAGTATGTGAATTTAAATGTATTATACTGAATACACACAGTACCATATTATGCTTATACTCTACAGATTTACTGATGGATTGAACATTTATTGAACTCTAGAATATCTACAAGGGATAAGACATATAAACACATATATGAGAAAGACTTGTGTCTTTCATTCTTGGAACTCACATCATAATTAGGAAATGTCATGATTATTCTATTTTGCTGGTAAGTTTTACTTTGTGCTTTCAATTTTTATTTACATAGAAGTATTTATATGCTAAAAATACATAAATCTATAGTAAGCATGACAGTGTAGTATTGGTGAAAAGACTAATAGATTAATAGAACACAATACATTTCTAAGATACAATACATATATTATGGTCAACTGATCTTTGACAAAGGAGCAAAGGAAATACAGTAGAGAATAATCTTACTTTGTTGAAACCTTCTCTGGAACATAAATATAAACCTCGACACACATTTTACATCCCTCATTAAATTAACTCAAGTTGTAAGATAGACCTAAAGGTAAAATACATTTCTAAAAGGAAACATGTAAAGCAATCTGGATAACCTGGGGTATAGTGATGTTTTTAGATAAAATACCCAAAACACAACTGATGAAAGATAAAAACTAATGTGTCTCTTTTTTTCAAATTAAAATGTCTGATTTAGGAAAGACACTGCTAAGGTAAATCAAAGATAAAAACAGGAGAGAGTATTCTTCAAAACATATAGTGGACATTCGTCTAAAATATACAATATATCTTAAAACTTTAAGAATAAGGAAACAAGTAAATAAGTACTGGCCTATATAAAAAGTGCCAGTACTTGAGAGGATGAGACTGGAGAATCACAGGTTGATGGCCAGGCTCAGCAACTTAGTGAGGCCCTCCACAACTTAGTGAGACACTGTTTCAAAATAAAATAAATTAGGGTGGTAGCTCAGAGATAGAATGCTCCTGGGTTCAATCACCATTCACACACACACACACACACACACACACACACACACACACACACACATGAGCACATGGAATTAAGATCTGAAAAAACTTCTTACAAAAGGAAGCATACAAATAAGAAATAATTAATGAAATGATACTCAAAAAATATCCTTAGGACTTTGTAAATTAAAGGAAGAATGAGATACCACTTTAAACTCATGCAATGGTTAAATTCCAAAAAACAAAAATTACTAATTCCAGGCAAGGTTGTTCATTGCTTATAGGAATGCAAAATGGTGTATGTACTGGATAGTTTGACAGTTAATTTTTTCTTTATACTTTTGTTGATGTAGTATAGTCTCACATGGTTATGCAGTTATAGTAATAGTGATATCCATGCACATAGCACTTGGTGAGCTTCCCACGGCTCACTCCTCACCCTTTCCCATACATGATATTGAGATTGACATTGGTATTCTCACATATGTATACGCCAGTGAATTGATTCCTTCACTAATTCTCCCTCTCCACCTCCCAACTTCCCAAAGACCATCTCCCTTGCTCCACTGGAGTTTCTACTCCGTTATCTAAAGTCCTTCCTATATCCCAGTTACTTCCTAGTTTCTGCATATGAGAGAAAACATACAACTCTTTACTTTTTGTGACTGACTAATCTCAACATAATGTTCTTCAGGTCCATCCATTTTCCTGCAAGTGAAAAAATTTTGTTTTTTATTGCTGAGCAGAATTCCATTTTGTGTTGATCACCTAATTTTGTCATTCATTCATCTGTTGTTGGACACCTAGGTTGGTTTCATAATTAAGCTATTATGAATTGTGCTGCCATTACATGGATATATACATGTAATAACATAATATTCTATTTTCAGTCCCTTTGGAAAAATACTCAGGAGTGGTGTAACTGGATTGTTTGTTTGATCCATTTTCAGTATCAAAATGGCCATTCTACCAAATGTGATTTACAGAGTTAATGAAATCTCTATCAAAATATCAATGTCATTCATCACATAGAGAGAAAACTCAGCGTTAAATTTCATATTGAAAAACAAAAGACCCAAATAGCCAAAGCATTTCTCATCAATAAGAATCATGCAGGAGACATCACAATACTTGATGTCAAATTATATTACAGAACTTTAGTAATAAAAACAGTATTTCATCGACACAAAAATAAACACATAGACCAATGTAACAGAAGATACAGAAACAAATCCACACACGTATAACATATGATTTTTACAAAGGTGCTAAAAACATAAGTTGGAGAAAAGACAGACTTTTCAACAAATGGTGCTGAGAAAACTGATTATTCATTTATAGAAAAATGGCATTAAATCCCTACCTCTCACACTGAACAAGAGTCAACTCAAGATGGATCAAAGACCTGAAAATTAGACTAGAGACTTTGAAATTTCTAGAGGAGAGAATAGGTCCAATACTCCAACAGATAGAAATTTCCTCAATAAAACCCTGAAGCTCAGGAAATTAAAACAGGTATTAATAAATGGTGTGACATTAAACTAAACATTTTCTGCTCATCAAAGGAAACCTTCAAGAGTCTAAAGAGAAAGCTTACAGAATGGGAGAAGATCTTTGCCAGCTATTCCTTTGATAGAGGACTAATATCTAGAATATACAAATTACTTAAAAAGACAGCACTAAAAAAATCTAATAACTCAATCAAGAAAGGAGCAATTCAACTAAATAGACACTTCACAAAAGAAAAAATACAAATGGACAATACATATATGAAAACATGTCCAACATCATTAGCAATCAGGGAAATTAAAACTACACTAAGATTCCACCTAAACACAATTAGAATGGCAATCATCAAGAGATCAAACAACAATAAATACTGGTGAGATATGGAAAAATAGAAACTCACCTGCACTGTTGGTGGGACTGCAAATTAATGCAGCCACTATGGAGATCAGTGTGGGGAAATCTCAGTTTGACAGTTTTTTACAAAACCGGGCATATTCTTATAGGATTCAGCAATGCGATTCTTTAGAATTTTATTCATTCATGTGGCTATAGGGCTTGCAACTCATTAGCAATAGTTGTCCAATGCCATGTGAGTAACAAACTGGTTTTTGGTTTTAATGGCATGTAATGTACTTAAACCTTTATTTAAATAAAGCTTGCTTTCAGAAAGAAAAAAAAAAAAAAAGGACAACCACGTAAGGCCCTTTCCATTTACCCTCTAACATCTTATGGTGATGCTGCTGCTTGACCCAGACCCAATCTCTGGGTTCTACATCCTGTGGGCCCCTGTAAGGAATTTAGAATCAACTTTCACGGCAGGATGGGGGCAGAGAGCCAAACATGATTTCAAAAGGGGTTAAATTAAGCATGTAGGGCGTATTTCTGGCCCTGCATAAGGCATAGGGAAGGAGCGTGACTCAGTCTCCACCAGTTTCTATTGCCAATTTAGTTAGTCTCCTTTAAGGTTCTATTCATCCTTTCTACCTGCCCAGAACTCTGGGGGTTGTATTCACAATGCAATTTCCAATTAGTCCCTAGAGCTTGGGAAAGCGCGTGTATAATTTTACTTACAAAGGAGAGTCCTTTGTCAGAACCTGTAGTAATAGGAATTCCATATCTAGGTATTACTTTTAATAACAATATCTTTGCTACTATCATAGCCATCTCCCTCTTAGTAGGGAAGTCCTCCACCCACTCCAAAAAGTATCCACCATAATTAGTAATCTTATATCCATACTTGCCTGGCTTTACTTCTGTATAATCTATTTCCCAGAACTGTCCCGGCCTCCACCCTCTCTCCCTTGTACCTTTGAGTTAGTTAGGCTTTTTCCCTGGTTGCATGACCTGGCAGGCACAGCAGTCCTCAATTATCTCCTGGACCGTCTGTCGCTGGTGCTGGAACCATAAGCCAGCTGTTTTAAGTAAAGAGAGGAGCTTTTTCTCCAAGATGATCCAGAAGGTCAGTAAGAAGGACATCAAGAGAATCCAAAAGGAGTGGGCAGTGACAGCCAACCCTGACAACTCCTTGAAGCTAACGCTGTTGCTCAGAGTTTGTGCTGCACTTCGTCAACATCATCTTTGTGGACTTCGGTATTAGGGCCACTGATTATTCTCGTTCACATTTGGGCCTTGCATACTACAGTGCAACTCATGGTCCTTAGACAACAGTATCAAACCTTGCCCAACCCTGTATATAGTATATGAGGATGATTCCTCATATGAACAAAAGAAAAAGGGGGGAATGTAGGGCATTGACAGCCCCCTCCCTTCCGGAAATGGGACAGCCCCCTTCCTTCCAGAACAGCCCCCTACCTTCGGGAAACTGGACAGCCCCCTTCCTTCCAGAACAGCCCTCCCGCTTCCGGAAATGGGACAGTCCCCTCCTTTCCGGTAACAGGGCTTCACCAATCCCCATTCCTTCTCTGTGTTACCTTTCCCAAGCTCAGAAAGTTTCCCCGCCTCTGTATACCTCTATATAAGATTCAACGAACCCAGTTTCTGGGTTCCGCGCCATGACACCTCTATACTTAGTTGGAACCCTAATTCGGGTTAGACTTAACCCTAACCCGGATTAGTAATAAAATCTTCTTGTATATTACAGTAAAAAAAGAGAAAAGTTTGTATTCAAATATTTATAGCAACCTTACTCATAATCATCAAAAAGTGAATAAACAAGATGTCCTTCTTTAAGTAAGTAGATAAATATACTAATGTCTGAAGAGCAATGTGCTGTGTAGAGGAAAAATTGTTTATTAGAGGGAGAGAATATATATTATTAACAAAGTTACAATATTAGAAGAAATTCACTTGATGTAATATATCAAAATTATATATTTCAAGATAACTCGATGTTATAGAGAAGCAATCTATTATGCTTTAATTTATAAATTAGTATTTAGCATTATTTTCTGCTTATTTGATACTACCTTACAATCCACTCCTAATATACTTTATTTTTAACCAAAAAGTTCTAAAGAAGATGTCCATAAATATTAAACATTTATTTTATTTGAAAATATGCTATATTCAGATGTCCAAATGTCCAGAGAATTTTAAATAACTTGTTTTAATTAAAGATAAAGTCAGTATTTTTTCATTTTTAATGTAAACTCTTCTTTTTATGTAAAAATCAATCCATTATTTTAAACATGGGTTTATTATCTCAAGTTGTGTTTCTAATGTATGGATTAATTTTTAATTTTTCCAAGTTTGCCTTCTAATACATATCAGAATTAATGTAATAGTGCCAATATTAAATGTTTGTGTTTTTAAATAAAACAAGAATTTTGCAGAAAACTGATCACCAGACCACCATAGTAAGAAGATAATTGAAAATTCAAACCAATTTGTTTTTCAGAGACATTTGCAAATTCTTTAGGATTATTTTAAACTACTTTTAATTTTAATAAAGGAATAACTTTGATAATTAGGTGAAAGAAAAATTAAACCTCAGCCTCATATCTTAGAAGAATTTTGTGAAAATTGCAAGTTTAATAGTAATATAAATTTCTACTTCCTTCTTTTGAAATTAACCTTTTTAAATATCTAAATTATATGGAGTCTAAGATAAATTGTTTAATACTAATACTAAATTCTGAATCAATAAAAGTTAAGTTTAGTGGGGCATCGTGATGTGTGCTTGTAATCCCAGTACTTATGAGGCTGAGGCCGAGGATTGCAGGTTCAAGGACAGTCTCAGTAAATAGTGAGACTCTCTTCAACCTAGCAAGTCCCTGTTTCAAAATAAAAGTCAAAAAAATTGGGCTGAGGATATAGATCAGATGTAGGATGCCCTTGGGCTCAATCCCCAGTACCCAGCACCCCCCCCCACACACACAAACACACACACACAAAGTTAAGGTTAAATAATGAGCATAAAAATCTGTCTTTTATTTGTTGAGTAGTATTTCAGTGCTGATGAGACCTTTCTTATAATATGATTCTATACATAACAAATTGGCTCAAGTTATTAGTGGGGTCTTAGGCACTCCTGAGTGGAGATGCCTTGCATATTTTCATTTCTACAATTGCTACATTTCCAAATATTAAATGAGAATTCTTTCCAAACAAAATCTTAGAGAATATTTGCTTCTACTATGATGTATTTTTCTCTGAAATCTCAGAAATTGAATGGTTCTTGGTAATTGAGCTTAAAATAGCTTAGATTGAAATCTAATTTGCATTCATCTAACAAAGAGAAGAGTCTCTACTAGCCATATTACTCAGATTAACACAATGTAAAATGGTATATTCTCAATAAATGGATGCCCAGCTATTCAATATGAGGGTTCAAATGAGATATGACTGGGAAATTGCTTTGAAAGCTATAAAATCCAACTATGAGGCAATTTTCTTTTTACATGCTTCCAGAATTTATATCCACTTTTACACAGTAGATTACCATTTTATTCTTCTACTATACAGATATAAAGGAGTTCTTTCCATCTCTTGACAATTACTTCCTACTTTACAGTGTGAATGCATTGTTCTCATTTTTCATTGGACAATGTCTCACTATATGTGTCAAACATGGATATGATTTCCTTGGAAAAAACTTTCTTTTGACTCCAAGATCAACATAATGCATTGATTGTACACTCTCATGCACCTATGACAGTGATTATAACTTTGTGATTATTAATATCTGTTTATTGTACTAAATAACTATTCATTACATGCAGAGCACCTAGCATGATACTTGACACAGAGTGAGTGCGCAATAAAGAGCTAATAGATAAGTCTATATAAAGACCATTCAAGACCACAATGAAGAGCTGGGTGTGGTGGCACACACCTATAATCTCAGTACTTGGGAAGCTGAAACAGGAGGATCAAAGGTGCTGCTCTACTAGCCTCAGCAACTTAGTGAGGCCTTCAGCAACTTAGTGAGATACTGATTAAAAAAAAAAAAAATAGGGCTGTGAGTGTGGCTCAGAGATAGAATACGTCTGGGTTCATCCTCAGTGCAGCAAAATAAGTAAATAAATAAATAAATACGAAATAAAAAGTTAAAATAATATAAAATCCTAAAACAAACAAGCAAACAAAAACATAATTAAGTAGTGGTATGTAAAAACTGAAGTTACCATAGAGACGTTTAAAAGAAAACCTCTCACTTAGTCCATCAAGGATAAAGTGCACTTAAATGTTTTAAACTCTATTCTTTGGACATTTTGTGAATCCTTAGATTTTCCTGAGTATTACAAGAAAATTCAGTGACTGCATTTTCTTGTCTTAAAAAGTAATTATAATGACCAAACCTTTTTTTCCCCATGGAAACATTGAACAAAAGCCATGTGTTACCCTTGACTATACATGTGTTAACAGTGACTACACAAGTTTTGGTAGTTCAATTTGGTATTTTTTAATATATCCAAAAAGTAGATTAGAGAAAGTCTAGAATTAAGAACAGTAGGTTTAACCACAGGAAAAGTGACATTTATTGAGAGAGATAAAATGTCTGTGTATAAAGTAGATGAATGAATGTTTTACAATACAATTAATATTAATAATGTTTATTCTCTATTCAAAATTATATGATATGTGTACATACAATCTACACATATTGTGATGAGTTATATATTTTAGAATTTGTTTTTTCAAAATTATTTAAGTAATGCAATTTTTCTTATTTTTTTAATTTTTTGGTAGAGAATTGAACCCTGGGACATTCTACCTGCGAGCTACACCCTGGGCCTTTTTAATTTTTTTTTTTTCACTATTGAAACAAGGTTGTTTGTTTCACTAGGTTGCTGAAGGTCTTGCTTACTTTCTGAGGCTAGCCTTGTACCTGCAATCCTCCTGTTTCAGTCTCCCAAATACTGGGATTACAGGTATGTTTTGCCACACTTGGTTAAACAACACAGTATTTTTAAAACCTTTCTGCCAATAACCCTATCTGCATCCTAACTAATGGTCATGGTCATATGAATCTACACATGTGCTAAAATTACACAGGACTTAATATATCCACACACATTATATATAAAATTGATGAAATCTAAGGTAAGGTCAACTTTCTGATTTTGATATTGTGTTGTATTCATATAAGAAACTGCCATTGAATGAAGGTATATAAAATTTCTCTGTATTATTTCTTACAACTGTATATAAGTTACAATTCTCTCAAAACTAATGTTAAAAAAACACACATGCACACTACAAATTCTTTCAGGGCACAGATTTAGACTCACATTTATATCCTAACATCAAATAAAGTGACTTTTACATTGTTACCAATAAATAAATTGATAAATAAATACATTAATTTTTTTATTCAGACAAAATTAAACAATAGTCTGGCACCACTATAAACAGCAAGAAAAAACATAACACTAAGTCTGCAATGCTTTTTTTTAATGTTTCATATTGGCTTGGTGTGGAGCCTCAGACCTCAAATGTAACTACTTGAGAACCAGAGGAACCTGAGATAGGAGGATCACAGGTTCTAGACCAGCCTCAGCAACTTAGAGAAATCCTCAGCAATTGTCAAGACTCTGATTCAAAATAAAAAAATAATTGAAAAAGAGGGGAGGGGAGGGGAGCAGGCTGGGAGTTGAGAGGAAGATTACTCAGTGCTATGTAGGTGTATGTCTCTATCACTCTGAACTTCATTATGATGTATGATTACAATGCATCAATAAGAAAATAAATTAATTATTCAAGAGATAAACAAACAAAAAGGGATGGGTATTAAGCTCAGAGATAAAGAGCACTGGGTTCAATCCCCAGTACCAATAATAATAATAATAATAATAATAATAATAATAATAATAATAATTTCATTTCAACTGACATAACAGTTATAAATATTTATATGTCACAGTGAGATGTTTTGTACACTGTCACAGTTTGCTTATGTTTCAGTGGTACTAAAATTTATTTATCAGGACTCATTGAAGACCAAGGTGAGAAGTCTTTAGCTATCTTTCAATATTATTATCATCAATATTAAGTCTTTTCATATAAAATCTTCCCTCAAGTCTGTTGCAGTAATTGACTTTTTTATATCAGCACATTAATTTTGGCATGTTATGCACTTTCAGAATCTTAACAAGTACTAACCAATATCAGGTATCAGTTCTCTGAATCTTAATATCTAAAATCAGATCAAATTTCTCAGTATGAATTGTTTTTCCTATATACTCTTTATCTGTTTCTAATTTCACATAAATAACCAAAATGATACTATATTGAAAGAGTCAGTGTTTTAAAGTTTTATTTTATTCTAGGATCCTACACATAAATATATATATACATATATATAATATACATACACACATAAATGTGCTATAAAATAAAAAATACAATATTATTTATTAGGTTCCTGTTTATCATATTCCCACTGCAAACATTCTTGTATTTTACAGTGATATCTTTATAGTATCAATCTGCCCCACTAACCTAAAATACAGACCTTTTAATATCTCTGCTCTGATATTGTCTAATTTAAAAATTATGTAAAGATCCTTTCAGAATTTAGAAGTTAGAAAAAATTATTTTGAATATATTTTTCAAAGTGAGTCAGGAGAAGAGGACTCCAAATATGATCCAAACTTCCTATATGGTATCCTATGCAATGACAGAAGAGCAGAGAAGATTTCATAATATATATATATATATATATATATATAATGTTGATACATATTGATGTACGCACACATATATATATAAAACAGTACAGATAACATAATACAATATATAATATATATTTATATTCTATTATAAATTTTATCTTTTATATATTTATTAAAATATTGGTATATTTTATATATAATTATCAACTCCTTGTACTTATATATAAGAAGTCACAAAATTTAAAGTTAGTGATTTATTAAAATACCCAAAACTTTGAATCAATATATTTTTATTAGAATATACATCCTAGTTATTAAGTCAGTAAAAATCATTTTACTGTTGCAAACATTTTCAGAATATAATTTTAATAAAATTCACATCTTTCCAATAAGAAGGTTGGTATTTGCTTCAAGTGCCTATCTGTGTAACACATGAATAGGCCCATACAAGCAAACAGAAGCTGCCCCCCATTGAGAATGGCCCCTAAATGCATTTCAATAAAGTTAGACATGGGCTACCCTTCTTACTGATAAATATCCTAAACAGAAATAGAGGCACAATAAAGAAGATGGATCTTTGTGGTAGTTGCCTAGAAGAAAGACATATTGTGTTTAAATTTTGAAACAATAAATATGTTGATTATAATAAAAACTTTTAAAAATAATTAAGAAAACCAAAGTGACAAAACAATTCATTTGAGTAGGCCAACAGCTGCATCACTTTGATAAGCCCTAAAAAAGAGAAATGACAGCATAGGCATCTTGCTGTTTTTGCCTTGATATTCCAAATGGAGAAATTCATTTTGTGCCAATAGGCACCACTGAAACCTTACCCAGAACTCTGCCAATATGACAATTTGCATAACATTACCCACAATGCTTCACATTGTGATTTTGCTTTGAAAACAGATTTAATTGAGCCTTGCTGAGCTGCATTAATGTGTCTGTTTAAATTGAACAAACTTAATTATCTCACATGAAAGTTATGCCACCTCTGGTGCGACAAAGCTAATGCAATTAAAGTCAGCCAGATGTATTAATTGAGCATTGTAAACATGCATTCTATCTGGTAGAGAACATCTCACTATACATCAGGGACTGGGCAGTTTATACCCAACTATGCTATAGCTTTCCATTTCACAGTTATCTTTGGTACCAAGATCCATAAAGCCTAGAATCAGAGGGCAGATGTGTTAGGGGTTATTATCTATGTAGATTTTAGATGTTCTATCTCAGAAATTTTTGTTCCATACTTTGAAAACTATTTTTTGAGGCATCCATAATACAAAGGTTAGCTTTTCATGGCCTTCTAAAAACCATTAAATCAAAAAAGGGGCATCACAAATCTTCACTGTTCTACATTTACAAAATTGTTCTCCTACCTTTTTAAAGATGGAATAACAGAAAATTTTCTCTAAATAATGATACTTCAAGCATAATGAGGTAAAGATAAACTGATGAAGACAAGACTTATTTAAATATTTACACACATGATAACTAAAGAAATAAAAGGCAAGACTAAAAATTTTAAAATCATAATATAAAATAAAAGAGCTTATTGAAGGATCTCTGAAAATTGGCAGTTCGCAGTCACAGTAATGCTGAAATATGAACCAAACAAATTTATTAAAACATTAGCTATAGAACTTGGAATTTAATATAAATTTTGAAGATAGGAAGATGAGAATAAATATGTAATTACTTTTACAAATTTCATTTTCTGTCCTTTTGGATTAAAATATATCTTACATAAATTGAATAGTGTTTTCCTTAAATTTTTAAGAGAATTCTAATTTTACCAGAAGTTTATATTTTCAAAAAATACATGAATGGGCATATATTTTTGCACTTGTATATCACAACCAATTGGAAACTTTAAAGTTCATAGATGAAATATCTAAATATTATTAAAAGATTTACTTCCCAGATATTAAAAAAAATAAAAAGGCTAAAGTTTTATTTTGTCATTTATTGTTTGGATTTTAGTGTTTCATTTTCACTAACTTAAATAAATTATAAAGACTAGCAATAAAGATTAAAACTAAATTATACTTTTTAAAATTGGACATTTTAGAATTCATTTTATTAATTCAAGAACCAAAACAAGCCGGGTGTGGTGGCGCACGCTTGTAATCCCAGCATTCGGGAGGCTGAGACCGGAGGATCCGGGTTCGCGGCCAGCCTCAGCTACCTAGTGAGGCACTCCGCAACTTAGTGAGACCCTGTTTCAAAATAAAGAATAAAAAAAAAAAATAGGGCTGGGGGTGTAGCTCAGAGGTAGAATGCCCCTGAGTTCAATCTCCAGTACTGCAAAAAAAAAAAAAAAAAAAAAAAAGAACCAAAACCCAAAACAATGGAACAAGTAATTACTTTACAAGTGTAAACTTCTAAGTGACAATGAGTATATGCTCTTCTATTCTGTCTCAGAGTTTTAATGAATATTGCTGTTTTAATGAATATTGCCTTTGTATTTCATCTTAGAGTTCCAATCTTCAAAATATCTCTATTGATGAATTTTTTGAAACAAAGACACGTGCCAAAACAATACACCTCTCTAGAAACATTCATAAAGAAGTACAGTGTCATGTATTCAAAGGACAGTCATACCTTCAAATAAATGAACCTAGAGTTCCAAAAATTCAGAAGAGTGCAAACAGATTATGATGTTTTAACACAACTACTTATGGTAATAAAATATATGGCCAGTGACATTGTTAAAATAAAATTTTTGTATACCATACTTATTAAATACGCATTTGTGTAAATATAAATACTTCATAAAAACTAAGTATATGATCTCGGTAATGAGACTTGTATCTTTAGAATATGTGTGTACATGTATACCCACACACAGACATTTGTCTTTTTTCATTTTAATTACATTTTTATGTATTTATTTTTAATACTTTATTGGATCATTATAGTCTCACCTCATAATGTAAATGACATACAGATACACGGCACTTGGTGGGTTTCCCCCAGCTCCCTCCCCATTTTCCCCCATTTCCTCATACAGGGTAATAACATTCATATTCTTACATATGTACGTAATGTTAATGGAAGTGTTTCCTTCATTGATTCTACTCTCCTTCCACATCCACCCATAGACCACCGACCTGGCTCAACTAGAGTTTTTCCTCCATTATCTAAAGTTCCTCTGTATCCTGACTATTCCCTAGCTTCTACATATGAAAGAAAACATATGATCCTTCATATTTGTGATTGACTAATCTTTTTTTTATTGGTGCATTATAATCAAACATCTTGATGAAGTTCAGGAGGATAGAGGCATACATACACTGGCTAATCTTACTCAACAATGTTCTCCAAGTCCATCCAGTTTCCTGCAAATGACATAAATTTGTTCTTCTTGATTGATTAATAGAATTCCATTGTGTGTATATACCATAATTTTGTAATTCATTTATCCCTTGATGGATATTTAGGTTGATTTCATAATTTGTTTATTATTAATTGGGCTGCTATAAACATGGGCATGTATGTATTGTCATAATGTTCCAAATTCGGTTCTGTTGGAAAGATGCCCAGGAGTGGTATAAGCTGGATCATATGGTGGATCTATTTCCTATTTTCTGAGGACTCTCCACATTGATTTCCATAGGAGCTACACTAATTTGCGATCTCACCAGTAGTGTAGAAGAGTTCCTATTCCATCTACATCCTCACCAGCATTTACTGGTGTTTGACTTCTTAATGGCTGCCATTCTAGTTAGGGTTAGATGGAATCACAGTGTAGTGTTGATTTACATCTTCCTGATTGGTAATGATATTGAACATTTTTTCATGTATTTATTGGCTATTTTTATTTCTTCTTTTGTGAAGTGTCAATTTAGTTTAGTTGTCAATTTCTTCAATGTGTGTGTGTGTGTATGTGATTAAAGTCTCCACGACATGATCTTCCAACCAGTCGCCTTTGTAGTCATTCCCTTCATCTATCCAGCTAAAGCAATTGCCTTCTCAGAATATATCTACTTTTTACATTACAGGTTGCATTTACTATTTCTTTAATCTGAATTATTCTACCCAACTACTAGATTAAATTATTCTTCCTACTCCTTCTGCACCTAACTGCTATAAAATCTCAAGTCATAGTTCAGTGGTTCGATTTTCTGAGTAAATCCTTAAATATTTCCAAACTAGAATATAACTCTTCTTTGTGTTCTCAGAGCACCCTGTACTTTCTATTATTAGAGTATTTATTATATCATATGTTATAAAGACTCTACTTTTATGTTGTTCTTAACATTGAGCTCCTTTATGGTAGATTCATCATATCTTTACATCAAATTAGTATAGCAACTTTCAGTGAATAGAAATTGTAAAAGTCAAGATTATTCAGAGATTTGGTTCTCCCTTTTTTATGGACAGATATTCTGCAACCCATCATAACTAACTAACTAAATAAATAAATCACAAGATTTGTTCTTTCTCTCAAGTATGTGATCCTGTCTCTGCATTCCAATGCATACCACTTCCCAAGTGTGGATCCAGAAATTTCTATGAATGTTGGAGACTTTGGCCTCATTCATATTAATCCTCTACAAAAAGGTTCTAATTCCATAGCTGAGAATAAATTTGAAATTTCTAATTTGATTTTCTCTTCCAATCTGAGTTATCTAATCAAAGGGAGATGTAGACCTTCCCATTTACATGATAAAGTTGTTTCTGGAGACAGTACAATAATTCAACCTATACTATGGAAAAACCTCAGGATTAGAGAGGCACCTTTTGTGCTCTTAACCTAGTGACTCATCATCATTGTGCTGAGGAGACCTCCCCTCTGTTTTCAGGTAACTCTTACTAAGAATAGCTATCAGTTACTTCTTTATCTCCATAGAGAAATACATACCAACCTTAATCTAATTCACTATTTTAGTCATTAACTGATAGAAAGGAAAGTAAGAGCATGTATGAGACACTGAAATTCCTAACTATTTAATGTGTGTGCTCTCCCATTTTTTTTTCTTTTTTGAAATATACTTTTACTGATATATTGATTTATGCATCACAATGAGGTTCAAAGTCAGACCAATGAACGTCTTCATGCATCTTAGTGTGTTTCCACTACCCATTCTCCCCATAAATAATCACAAGAACAGCAGTGATACCCTCATACATGGGCACACCATAATTAGAACTGTTTCATTCACCAGCTCTTCCTTAACTACTCCCTATCTCCCTCCCCCTATGCTTATCCACTATTCTCCTGGTTTCTCTTCTCAATCATCTAAAGTCCCTTTTGTTTCCTATTTATTTTCTCTCTAGCTTCCATGTATGAGAGAAAACAATCAAACTTTGCCTTTCCTTAACACCTGATAAGTGCCATGCATATAATAAAAATTCAGAAGTTTACTTACTGAATAAATAACAGAAAATATGACTGTGTAATTTTTGTAATATGATATGACATTTGTCAAAAGATATGACATTTTACAAAGTTATCTAATTAGAATTCAGGGTTAATATAGAAAGGGAGCAATAACTATTTTGAAAATGAAAGACAGTATAAGTGCACACAAACAGTGTTTATGAGCAAATTGAAAAATAATAACATAAATGTATGCAAATCCTTTACTGAGAAAGTATAAATTGTCATTGAAGGACATTAAGAAGATATGACTCAATAGATAAATGATGAGTAATATAATATTTAAGTAAATTAAACATCAATATTACAAATATATTAAGTTATCTCAAATTTATGTCTAATTTTAGGTATTCTATAAAAGTAACTTTTTATGAGTATTCATTAAGCTTAAATGATTGATTCTATAATTCCCATGAAATCATAAAGGCCTAATACTGACATTTGATTTTTAATTAAAACTCTCAATGAGAGTGATGATTCTTATTAATTATTAAAAAGTATTAAGTACATATACACTGCAAACCTTGGTCTTTGTGAAGCATTAGACAATGATAGTAGGAAAACAAAAGTGTGAGTAAATATAGACAAATATCATCCCATTATGTGGGATACATGGTGGTTCATATCTGTTGGAAAGAAATGAACTTTAAAATCAATTGTATGGACAATTTACAATAGCCAAATGACTAAAACAACCAAGGTTTCTGTCAAAAGATAAATGGATAATAAAATGTGGTATATATACACATGAAATTTTACTCATTCATAAAGATAAACAAAATCATGTCATTTGTTGGAAAATGATGGAACTACAAAATTCTAAGTAAGAAAATGGTAAGTAAAATCAGCCAGTTTCAGAAAGTTAAGGGTCCTGTGTTTTCTCTCATATGCAGAAGCTAGAAAGAAAACAAGAAACAAAAGGCACTTCACATGAATGTGAAGAGAGACTAATAGAATAGTGGACCGGGGAGTAGGGAAGAAAAGTAGGAAAATAAAACAGGAGAACTAATAAAGGTAACAGTTCAAAGCATGCTGTGCCAATGTATGAAGGCCTCACTACTAATTTTACTGTTATGTATGGGGAGGGGTCAATAGTGGGGTTGAACCTGAAAGTAATCATACCAAGGCCTGTGTGCATGTCTGTTTGTATAAATTTGAACCTCACTAAGATATATTACTATGCATCAATAAAAATATTAAAAATGAGAAAGACAAACCAGGTGGGGTGGCACATACTTGTAATCCCAGTACTTGGGAGGCTGAGACAGAAGGATCACAGGTTCATAGCCAACCTCAGCAATTTATAGGGAAGCCCTCTGCAACTTAGTGAGACTTTTTCAAAATAAAAAGTAAAATAGGCCTGGACGTGTAGCTTAAAGGTAGAATGCCCCTGGGTTCAATCCCCAGTATCCCCAAAAACAAGAAAAGAAAAAAGCAAAAAATTATTCTTAACTCAGTAGCAATAGTGGATTCATACTTTTCTCACTAATCATGACCTATACATTTTTTTCACTTTTTAAATGCCATCTTGTTTTTTTAATTGATGCATTGTAATCATACATCTTTGTGAGGTACAAGCTGGTAGAGGCATACATGCACATATCTCTCATTTAACCCTTTCCCAATTCCCACCCCATTCTCTCCCTCCTTCTCAAGTTCAGTTTAGTGATTGACTTTAATATGATTGTGAAAGTACATCATGTGCATTAGGGTGTTTCCCTCCCCCCACCATCACCTTCAGTTAAGTCACCTTCTTTGCTCATCTAAGGTTTCTCCTTCTTTGTCTAGATCCCTCTTATGTCCCATTTTCTCCCTAGCTACCCCATATTAGGGAGAGCATCTGATTTTTTTTTTGTGACTGACTAATTTCACTTAGCATAATGTAATTGTGGTAAAAAAGTAATACTTTTACTATAAAAATGAATCATGTGTGAATGAGAATATGCCTTTTTAAAAGAAAATTCAGTCAATATTGCTTAGGTTATTCCAAATATAAAATCTTATTTAAGATTTATAATTTAAAAGATACACTTAAAAAATTATATATATGTATATATATACATATATATATATACATATATATATATATATATATATATATATATATATATAGAGAGAGAGAGAGAGAGAGAGAGAAATATACTATGTAAAAAGCTTAGAAGTCACCACTCCATCCTAACAGAAAATAAAAAAGCTAAACTGAACAATCAACCACTCTTCTTAGATCCACAGAAGTGAGGTCATAGGGCAAACTACTGACTCTAAAACTGAAAAGATCAACAGGAAAATACAGAGAATCACAACTTATGGTAGCAGGAACTCCCTATCAGAAACTTCTGCAGATGTTGGGGGCTTTGTGTGGACAAGTCTGAGAGATACAATCTCCAAGGGTACTGAGTCCTATAAGAGTTTTAGGGCACACTTTTATTAATTTTATCCCCTGGAGCATTTTCAGGATCTCATAGTAAATATCAGTAAAAAAAACAACAAACAAACAAAAATCTCTTCAGGCTTCCAGCGGGGCGGGGCGGGGAGTAAGAGAAAGGAACCATTTTTAAATCCTCCAAGGATTCTGTTCTTAACATGGTATGCCCTTAGGAGTCTTTTAATCAGAGCCTAATATGTTGGGATTAATGAGGATATTAAAGAATACTACCTCTTCTTCCACACTTTATAATAATTACTAAAGGTCTATTTACCTGGTACATCATGTCCAAATGTCAAGAAAAAAATATAATACACTAAAATGCAGAATAAAACTGTTTAAGGGATAGAGAAAGCTTCAAAACAATACTCAAATATGGCACATATTCTGAAAATTTTATATTGGACATTTAAAATAGTTATGATTAACATGATAAGAGTTTTATTGAATAAAGTACACAATATACAAGAACAGATGCACAATACACAGAGGGAGATGTAAATTAGGATCAAACAGAAATAGTTGGATGGGACCTGGAAAAAAACACACTGAGTTCTGTGTGCATATCAGTTTCTATCACTCTGAACCTCATTATGATGTATAATTATAATTTACCAGTAAAAGTGCTTAAAATTTTAAAAAGGCATGAAATTATATAAACAAAAAAAAAAAGAAAAGAAAGAAAAAGGGATAGAATGTAGTGATAAAGTGCTTTGCTGTCCCTAAGTTTGATCCCCAATACCAAAAAGAAAAAAAAAAAAAAAACCACAAGATTAAAACAAACAAAAAGAAAGGCAGAGGAGGGAGGAAGGGAGGGAGGGAGAGAGAGAGAGAGAGAGAGAGAGAGAGAACATCAAACAAGTGCAGAGAATTATCAAACAAGTACAGGACAACAAAAGTTGGAACATGCAGGTAATTGGAAAGAGAAGAGAGAAAGAGACAAAAGAAATATTTGAAACAATAATGGCTGAGAATTTCCCAAAATTTAATGTCATACATCATTTCACAGATTTAGGAAGATCAGAAAACATCAAACAGTATTTAAAAAAAACAAAAACAATTTTTTTTTCTTTTTTTTTTTTTTTTTTTTGCGGTACCAGGGATTGAACTCAGGGGCATTCTACCTCCGAGCTATACCCCCAACCCTATTTTTTATTCTCTATTTTGAAACCGGGCCTCGAACCCGGATCCTCTGGTCTCAGCCTCCTGAATGCTGGGATTACAAGCGTGCGCCACCATGCCTGGCTGAAAACAATTTTTAAAATAATTTTATTTAAAGAAATAATGGCTGAAATTCCCAATTCTGGGGAGACATAAGTATATTCAGATATATAAAGCTCAAAATCTCTAATCAGGTTCAAACTAAAGAAGACTTCACCAAAATGTATTGTAATATACTGTCAAAAATCAAAGACAAATCTGGGCATGGTGGCGCACTCTTGTAGTCCCAGTATTTGGGAGACTGAGATGGGAGGACCCCGGTTCGCGGCCAGCCTCAGCTACTTAGTGAGGCACTCCACAACTTAGTGACATCCTGTTTCAAAATAAAGAACAAAAAATGGGCATATCCCAGAGGTAGAATGCCCCTGGGTTCAATCCTCAGTACCCACCTGCACACACACAAATTAAACATAAAAAGAATTTTGAAAGTAAGAGAAAAAACTCATCAAATAGAAGGAAACCACTGGGAGGCTATCAGCAGCTATCTGACCTATATGCAGGTCAGAAAATAGTGGAATAATATATTTAAATTGCTGAAATAAAAAAATATATATATATGCCAACCGAAATTCTGTACAGGGAAAATTTATCCTACAGAAATAAACATGGTTTAAGAACTTTCCCACAGAGACAAAAACTAAAGAACTTTCTGTAATAATAGGTTTGATATTCTCTTTATCTTTTACTTATCTAATAGAGGTTTTACTGTATGATTAGTTTGGTTTTGTGTGTGTGTGTGTGTGTGTGTGTGTGTGTGGGTGGGTGTGTGTGTTTACTTGAATGTGCACATGTGGTACTGTGTATTGAACCCAGGGTATTCTACTTCTGAGCTACACCCCCAGCTCTACTTTACTTTTGAAACAATCTTACTAAGTTGCTGAGGACCTCCCTAAATTGTTGAGGCTGGCCTCAAACCTGCTATCCTCCTGTCTCAGCCTCTCAAATATTGGGATTACAGGCCTATACCACCATGCTCATCTATGTCTATAATTATTTTGAGGTTTACATAAAACATAGTATAGTCATAATAGGTTATGATATATCCTAAAAATTCTAATGAAAATTATTCAGGCTGAAATAGATATTAATTAGTAATGTATAAAACATAAAAGGTATATTTCATCTGTAAAGGTAAGCATATAGTAAAATTAAGAATAACATATGACTCTAATGGTGTTGTGTAAATAACTTCTAACTATCATGAAGGTTAAAAGACACAGATATTAAAAATATCTATAGTCTGAGGCGCTGTGGTGCATGCCTATAATCTCAGTGCATAAGAGGCTGAGACAGGAGGACTGCAGTCCTAGCAAGACCCTGTTTTAAGACAAAGAAATTTAAAAAAAGATTTGGGTGTGTATGTGGCTTGGAGGTAGAATGCCTCTGAGTTCAGTCTCCCGTACTATAAAATTGAAAACCAAACCAAAACAAAAAACTATAGTTAAAATAATTTGTTAATACGTACACAACATTAGATATAAATTGTGATTTAAGAAACAAATTGTGGAGAAGGGAAGTAAAAGTGTAGAGATTTATATATGTTCAAAATTACATTATCAGCTTAAAATACCCTATAATAATTATGTTTTTGTAAGCCTCATACTAATCACAGCGCAAAAATTTATAGTAGACACAAAAGATAAGAAGAATCAAATGATGTTATTATAGAAAATGATCAAATCACAAAAGAAGATAGCAAGAGAGTAAAAAAATGATCACAGACTTTCTGAAAATTCCAGAAAACAATGAACAATGGCAATAATTGAGTTAGGTGCCATGTCATACACCAGGAAATCCAGTACTTGGGAGGCTGAGGCAGGAGAACCACAGGTTTGAGGCCAGCCTCAACAAATTAACAAGACTAAGCAAATTAGCAAGAGCCTATTTCAAAAGAAAAAATAAAATGGGCTAGGTGGCGTAGCTTGAAAGTAGAATGACCCTGGGTCCAACCTCAGTAATCCCCTAAATTAAAAAAAGAAAAAAAAAAAAAAGAAAGTGTGGCAGTATGAAGTCTTAACCTAACAAAAATGACTATAAATGTAAATTAATGGAGCATCCAATTAAAAGACATATAATATAGAATATTATAAAATGAAACAAACCAAAAATACAAGATACAATAGTTAGTATGCTATCTATAGGATACTTGCTTCATCTTTAAGGACACACATTGGCTGAAAGTGAAATGATATTCCATGCTAATTGTAATTTTAAGAGGAGTACAGTAAAGCTGGGCGTGGTGGCGCACGCTTGTAATCCCAGCATTTGGGACCCCGAGACGGGAGGATCCGGGTTCCTGGCCAGCCTCAGCTACCTAGTGAGGCCCTCTGCAACTTAGTGAGACCATATTTCAAATAAAGAATAAAAATAGGGCTGAGGGTATAGCTGGAAGGTAGAATGCCCCTGAGTTCACTCCCAGTACTGAAAAACAAACAAACAAACAAAAAAGTACAGTAGCAGCCGGGCGTGGTGACGCATGCTTGTAATCCCAGCATTTGGGAGGCTGAGATGGGAGGGTCCTGCTCGCCGCCAGCCTCATCTATTTAGTGAGACACTCCACAACTTAGTGAGACCCTGTTTCAAAATAAAGAATAAAAAATAGGGTTGTGGGTGTATCTCGGAGGTATAATGCCCGAGTTCAATCCCCAGTACCGCAAAAAAAAAAAAAAAAAAAAAAAAAAAAAAAAAAAAAAAAAAAAAAAAAAAAAAAAAAAAAAAAAAAAAAAAAAAAAAAAATACAGTAGTTAATCTTGTATCAGATGATATAAATTTTAGTATAAATTGTAATGGGAAACAAAGAAGGCCATTAAATAATAATAAAGTGATTAATTCCTCGAGATGATATAACTGTAAACATATATTTACCCAATCTAAATATATAATATAAATATTTTCAGATACACAGAGAAAAATAAACAATACAATAATATTAGGAGACTTTAAGTACCCTATTTTTATTTGGTAGATGGATCATCAGGGCAGAAAATCAATATGGAAATACAAAACTTGATGAAATTTTAGATCAAGTGGACTTAACAGACACATAGGCAACATTCTATCTGACCACAGCGGAATACACATTTTTCTCAAATGCTCAGAGAACATTCTCCAAGGTAATTGTTAAGCCACAAAATAAATCTTAGCAAATTTAATATGAATAAAATTATTTCAAGAACATTTTCTGTTCACAGTGCTCTAAAACTAAGTCAATTGGAGGAGTAAAATTATATGTATCAACACACTCCCAAATAACCAATAGGTCAAAGAAAAAAAATCAAAACAGAAATTAAGTTTAAAAGAATCTCAGCTATGTGAAAGATACTGTCAAGAGAATTAAAGACAGACCATAAACGTAGAGAATTTTCTGTATAAGATATGTCTGATAGAGGTTATTATCAGAAAACATTTTTTCTAGTTCAAAAATTAAAAAAAAAAAAAGCAAAAGTAAACCAAAGACCTTAACGGACACCTTACCAAACAAGATATACAGATGACAAAGAGACTATGAAAACATGATCATTATGGAAATGCAAGTTAGAAACAATGAGAAAGCACAACACACGTATTAGAACGGCCAACATTCAGAACACTGACAAAGCCAATGCATGCAAAGGTGTGGAGAAACAAGGTCGCACAGTATCAGTGCCATTGGGAATGCAAAATGTTACAGGCATTTTAGAAGACAGTTTGGCAGTATGTATAAAATTATTTTTATACAATCAAGCAGTTGTTCTCCTTTCTATTTATTCAAAGGGCTTTAAAAACTTCTGAGTATATAAAATGTATGTATAAAAATGAATGTGCAACACCAAGAGTTAACTCTACTGTAAGCTATAAACTTTGTGCTACAGTGGTGCTTTGAAATAGGTCAATTGCAACAAATGTACCACTTGGGTGGAGGATGCTGATGAGAGGAGAAACCAAGCATGTTTGGGGAAAGTTGTTGTTTCCCTGGGGATGTCTCTAAAATCTGCTCAATTTTAGTTTGAATTTAAAATTCCTCTAATTTTTAAAATTCTGTTTCATTAAAAAATAAGAAAACATAAAAAGTGCTCACAATTTGGAGTAGGATAGTCTTTTTTAAAAGAAAAGTCAAGTCTTAATTAAATTTTATTACAAGAAAATGAAAAGCTAAATTGTAGCAGAATGGCATTATCAATAAAATTAACAGATCAGTAATAGTCTTGTACAAGATGTTTGTAGCATATGTAATCATAAAAAAATCCATAAAAGCTAAATTCTCAAGACAAAAAGACAAAGAAAAATAAGTAAAGATACTAACTGTGAATTCATAGTAAGAAACAAACATGGTAACTATGAAATTAAAACATGGCTTTCTAGTAAGCAAGGTACTATAATGGTATCAGCAATCTAAGAATATAGAGAAATGCAAGTTAAACTAATGATCCATGCTATTTTTATCCATTACATCCTATTAGACTTAATATGTCTGACTATATACAAGGCTTGCATAAATGTGGGAAAATGACTATATGATTTATCCTTCAGATAGATCTTAGGGAAAATATATGTTATATTTTGTTTATGAATAGTTCAGCAATATGTAATAAAATACATAATCTAGCATGTAGACTTCTGGGAATATACAAAGAAACATTGGATCAGGAACTTGAACAAATAGATATATTGAGTATTGGTTGAAGAAGTAAAAGTCAGTGATAACTCAATATTTCCATCAGTAGAGGAATGGCTAAATATAATGTACCCGTACTATGGAATGTTAAAAATAAATGAATTAAGCCGGGCGTGGTATAATCCCAGCATTCGGGAGGCTGAGACCGGAGGATCCGGGTTCACGGCCAGCCTCAGCTACCTAGTGAGGCACTCCGCAATTTAGTGAGACTCGGTTTCAAAATAAAGAATAAAAAATAGGGCTGGGGGTATAGCTCGGAGGTAGAGTGCCCCTGAGTTCAATCCCCAGTACCGCAAAAATAAATAAATAAATAAATGAATTAGATGTATTAATATGGCTAGATACAAAATGAACAATAGAATAAAAATATACAGAATAAACTGGAGAGTATACTATATCATACCTATATATTAATGAAAAAATAATAGACATTAAATATAAACATATATTAATAGGTACAAGACAGTATATTAGTTGAATTGCAAAAACTAACCTGAAACTTACAAATGAGATTGATTTTATTTAAAGCACTGAGTGGGAGTGATAGAAAACCTGACTGTTTATATGTGTATGGGTATTATTTTAATACATAAGAGGGACAGTATGCATATATTTATTGATTTATTTTTTGAATAGACTATTCATAAAAATTGACCAGAAGAACAGAGATCAAACTACTGAGTGAGTTAATTCTGGATATTAGAAAGTTGCGATTATATTTTATTTCTTTTTCAAATTTTTAAATTTAAAAAATGTAAGTATAACTTTTTAACTAGATGTATATAAATTCTAAACATTCTAAAGATTTACACTTTTAATATTTAAAAATAAAAAGTAAAGCTCAAACATTGACTTTTAAAAGTAATTTTTTAAATGTAACATACTTAACTATTATTTTGGAGTAAAATTGAAGTGTGAGATACATGAAAATTTTCCTCTTTATACATATGTCTCTACATTATTTTTACCATAATAATATATTTACATAATAATATGCATAATTTAAAATGTGATAGTATAAAAATAAAAACAAAGCATGGCACAAAAGCACAACAAAATAGAAATATGATGTGATTTCATAAATGTGGATAATGCTGTACCATAATTTTATATTTATTTGCTACTAAGAAACACTATTTCTGGCAATGTGAATTTTAAAAAGATACAGATCAGTGGCATGACTAAAACTGTCAATATGCTAAAGCCAAATCCTGTTGCCCATAAATACATCTTTTTACATCAGAAAAGACATAGGATATTATATTGGAGTTATCCTCTGGAAGAGGACTTACTATGCATTTTACATCATGCCTAAAGATCTGCACTTAATAAACACCTCATCTGATGCCTTTTTACAGTGAAATGTGAGGATGATTGGTCCTGAAGATCTTCAAGAAAATGGACGACATAACTTTGAGAAGTCACTGCAGTCAGAGATGACAGTCATAACTACAGACACTTGCCGCCTTGAAGTAACACAGGCATACAATTGCACAATTTTGGTATACAGAATTAGTAATTATTTAGAACAATGCTTCTACAATATTATTATTAACTAATTAAAGTTTTTATTCTTTAAGACATTGAGATGCCATGCAAAATTAATTGTTAAGACTGTCTGTGTGTATTCATAATTAATTTCAACCCAATCACATGTTTTATTCACCTGCACATGCCTTCATCATGCACACCTCCTTCCTCCTTTCCGTCCCGATTTACTGAATAACTTGGTCTCAGAGGCGTTCAGTCCCACGGGAATAAGTAAGGTATACAGATCATTTCAAATCTTGGTGGAGAAAGGCCATATTGTTTTCGTTACTGAGATCTGGCCTCATTGAATAAGACATGGTGTTGCCCTGCATGTGCACTGAGACTTGGAACAAAGTAAGGAAGAGACAGATCTCAATTTACACACTATTGCAAAATGAAAGAACCTCAGCTGCGCCTGATCAAGTGTAAGTAAATGGTGCCTTGATAATGTTATAGCTCTGGCAGTAGCAATCTTAGTTTTTATTTAAAAAGTAGAGAGAAAATGGAAATAAAAAGATTATTATAAGTTGTTAAATACTGGAAATTGATTTTTTCCCCAAGAAAACAGTCAGATGATCACTGTTACAGTCGGTCTTATTGCAGTCTTGAAATAGCCATTAGAAGACCTTTCTAGTTGTATAATTTTATGATTCTTAAATTAAACAAATTATCTTTTAATTTTATTTTACTTTTACAACCAGAACAGCTTATATTTGTGTAGGTCTTTCCACTTCACAAATAAAGTGAGTGTTGTAAAACAGGTCAGGGTCTTTGAAATTGGATTTGACTAATAACAACTGTGTTGGCACCTATTATTAGCAGTTGTATCACCTTAGGCAAGCCTCTAATCTTCTATGCCTTGATTACCCTATCTGTGTAATGGAAAATGCCTCACAGAAAAAGTGAAGTGATATTTACTGAACTGGGGCTTTCATTTAATTCTCCCAATATGCTTATTAGATTTGCATTATTTTTCACAGACTGAGTAATGGTGGCACAAAGAGTTTAAATCAGACTTTTTTAAAATGGCAGAATGAGACCTAGATCTGATGTGGCATCAGAATTTTATAAAAATCTGCACAGAATTCTATTTTGGAAAACAGTAACAAATGTTAGAAACCACCATAAAGTGTCCTTCCTCTGCTCTGTATTTTTATATAAGATATAGTCCTGAGTATTTCTTTCTTAGTTTAATGTTTGTTGGACTCAACTTAGCACTCTTACACTTAGAGTTTATCATGCATTCTCTCTCTTTTTAGCTGGAGTTACTGTCTTTGAAAGATGTTCTTTAGTATGTCTATAAGCAGAACTTTCTTTGATCACAAAAGACAACTATACAATGGATTCGTTTTCAAAGTGCTTCATTATCACTAATTATTTCATGGAGAGATTTCACAAATATAAAGATGTCTGAAACATGGTAATCTCTGCTCAGTTGCTTTTGTAATCACTTACCAAGCCAAGACAAAACAAATACTAAAAATAACTTTCTTTTTCCTATTCTCATATTTCTGTAATCATCAGAAAATTTTATAGGAACATTTATGCATCACAGTGTATAAAAAAGAGGACTTTCCTACAGTATAACTAATATTCACCTTTCAGTCACAGCCTATGAAATAGACCCTGACACATTCTCACTTCATCTATCCCTACCATTTATTTGTGAGTTCATTACTCTACTTCAGCCACTTCCAGACATGTTGCTTTTAGGACTCCTTCATACTATTAAAAATTATTGAGGACTCCAAGGAGCTTTTCTTTGTGTCAAGTACATATGTAAAATATTTACTGTGCTAGAAATTAATACTCAGAATATTGTAAACATATTTATTAAGTATAACAATAGTATGTATATACTAACAAAAAGCAAAATTTCTCTATGAAAATATTTTTAAGACACTTACTTTTTTTGGTTCTTGGAATTGAACCCAGGAGCATTCTACATACAAGCTATACCTCCATATCTTTTTATTTTGAAACATGGTCTTAATAAGTTGATGAGGCTGGCCTTGAACCTGTGATCTTCCTGTCTCAACCTCCCAAGTACTGGAATTACAGGTGTTTGCCACAATGGCAGTCAGATTTTTATATTTTTGCAAAGCTCTCTAATATTTGGCTTAATACAAGGCATCAGGAATTTTTTTTATGTCTGCTCCAGTATTAGTCTGTGTGATATCACATGTTATGTAGCCTCTGGAAAGTTATATTGTACACCTGTTAAGGAATAAGAAAAAAGGCAAATGATATATTTAATATTATTTTAAAAGCTTTTGATATAAACAATCACTTATTTAAAGTATAATATTCAGTGCTTTTATAATATTTACTAAGTTATGCAATAACCATAATCAAATTTCAGAACATTTTAATCAAGGCAAAAATAACTCTATACACATTACCGGTTACTCCTCATTTTCATCCCACAGCGATAATTTTTGTAGGAATAGATTTACCTATTCTGGATATTTTATGTAAATAGCAATTTCACTTACCATATTGTTTTAGAGGTCAAACCATCTTGTAGTATGTGCCAGGACTCCAATTTTTTTTTTTCTTTTTCACCCTTTTTTTTTTTTTTGCCAAGTAATATTTCATCATGTGGATGTATCACATTATCTTGATTCATTAGTTGTTGGACCTACGCATTTTTTTCAAATTTTTGACTATTATAACCAATTGTACTAATCACAATTTCTGAGTAGTGTAATGAACTTGCAAATAAATGGCTGAAATAAGAAGTTTGTGAGATTTTTCTCTTGATATGTACTTTAATTTTCCTTAGAGTCTAGAAATAGAATTGCCAGGTTATTTTTAACTTGATTTCTTACATTTCATGGCACTGGGAATTGAATCCAAGGACATTTACCTCTGAGCGGCACACTCAGCCCTATTTTATTTTATTTATTTATTTATTTATTTATTGTTTTGAAACAGGGTTTCGCAAAGTTACTGAGGACCTCATTTATTTGCTGAGGCTGGCCTCAAACCTGTGAACTTCCTGTCTTAGCCTCCCAAGAACAGGGATTATAGATGTTCTACACCACGCCCAACTCTTTGTCTCTTTTTAATTTTGTTGTCTTGAATTTTTGAGTTGTAGGGCTTATTTATATATTCTAAGCAAAACATGATGAATAAACTTATGTGTCAATTTGGCTGAGTCACTGGTGTCCAGGTATCTGAACATACATTATTCTGGATGTTTCTATGAAGTGAAGGTGTTTTTTTGAATAAAATCAACATTTAAATTGATGGATTTAAGTAGATTGCCCCCCATACTGTAAATGAGCCTCATGTAATAAATTGAAGGCCTTAATAGAACAAGGACTAGCTTCCTTGTAACAAGAAATCCAGCTTACCAGCTGACTACCTTTTGACTCAAATTGTACTTCCTTCCTATTTTATAGGCTACTCTGCAGATTTGGGCCTTACAAACCTCCATTATCACATAAATGAATTCCGTAAAATTAATTTGTCACTATCTATATATGAATATGATTCAGGAAAATTCAGACTAATACTGTCCTTTGTGAGATACATTAGATTTACAAACATTTTCTCTCTGAGCTTTGCCTTTCTGCATTCTTTTTTAATTTTTAAAAAATTATTAATTTTTTTTATTTTATCGGTGCATTATAATCATACATCTTGATAAAGTTCAGGGTGTTAGAGGCAGACGTACACACAGCATTCATTGAGCCCCACCCCCCCATTCCCACCCTATTCTTTCCCATCCTCTCCTTCCCATGCTCAGCACAGTGATTGACTTTGGTAAGTTTGTGAATGTACATCATGTCCATTGAGGTGTTTTCTCTTCCCTCCTCCCATCTCCCTCAGGTCGCCTGTTCATGCTTTACTCCAGTAGTTTGATTTAAATTCTTAATATTATCTTTTGAAACACAAATTTCTAAAATTCTGATCAAGCTCAACATAATAATGGTCTCTTTAAGTATGTTTGTTCTTAGTTTATATCTAAGAAATCGTTGCTTAATCCATCAACCAGATGTACCCTCCTGTTTTGTAGGTTTTGCTGTTGTATTTAGTTCTATAATCTACTGAGTTAATCTGAGTGTATGATGTTTAATATGTGTCTAATTTGTACTTTTGCATGTGGTTCTACAGTTGACAGCAATATTTGTTGAAGCTAGTATTATTTTGAAAGTATATTTTACTCCTCAGACTTTCAGAAAATGTCCCCAAACCACTTTTGGAGATCTGTTGTTTTATATCCAAGTATTATCACACTGTAGCAATCATTTTAATGGAAAAATATTAGATTTTCTGATCTACTTTAGCAGAGGTTTTTTTCAAACCACATATAGGTAATATTTTCTTGTATTATCTAGGGTCAGGAGAGTTTAGAATAATGACCATTTTTAATGTCATTTGCCAAAGGAATGAATGCTTATCAATTTCCCAAGTAGAAGTTGAACCTGGGTTGTTTCTCAGGACTTCAATCCTGAAACTAGAACAATGATCAGTTGATATTTTTTTTCCCTCTGGGACATAATATGTGTAAGAAATCTCTTTCCTCTTAATTTTTATGAACTTACAATTTTGTAGTCCTAGAACTATGCTAACATTGCTGCTCACTACTTACTATACTTCATGTTCTATAAAATTATATGCATGAAAAATATTTTCCTCATAAACTTTTGGCCATAGGAACTGATACCTAATTTTAGGCAAATAAAAAGAAGGAGGAGGAGGAGGAGGAGGAGGAGGAGGAGGTGCAGGAGGAGAAATATAGACAAAAAAAGAATCAAATGGCATGAGTAAAAGCAAGCTTAAGTTAAATACCTAAGAATACACTCTGAAGTCAGTATTATCCTCCTTTTAAAGAGAGCAAAAGGAAGTACTGATTACTAAAAAGCTGTTGTATTAAAGCTATAATATTGACCAGAGAATATCTAGGTTAACTAAAAAATGCAAGGACTATACTGAAAAAGAGCTGAGAAAAGATACATTATTATGCATTGTTCCAAATAAAATATAGCTAGAATTTTGTTAAATGAGCTAAGCTTTATCACTGGTATAAAAAAAAATTCTGAAGTAGGCATTTAGGGAAAGTTGGAACACTTATAAACCTAAAGGCTCCAATTCACATATATTTTCTTTCCTATCACTGCTGATTACAAAGATATTTGCATGTAAATAGAAATTTTCTTCTGTGTAATCAGCAGGCTGTTCCTTCAGTTTGGTATACATGCTTCCATCATGGTTTCTTTTTGCCGCAGTAGTCAATTAAAATATCACAGACACTAGGCTATGACATCATCATATAATCCAAAATTAGAGACAGTCAAGAGATCAAAATGGGAAAACACTTTAAATGTCTCAAGCATCTGCAAAAACAGTAACTCTGAAGTATGGGCTATTCTGACAGTTTTATGAGCCTTAGTCTCCCATATGATGTGCAATCAGTATAGTGATAACTATAGTTCTATTAATATGAGAATCTGATGCTCTTTCTATCCGAGGCAAATAGCTGTACTATTAGTCTTAATTACAATTATATACTCATTATTCAAGTTTAGCCTCTGTCTTCAGATCTTACAGAATTGAACTGTACCCTTCTATAGAATTTATTTGGGAAACAATTATATACCAGTCTCTCCAGTAAACTAGATGGCTAACTTAGTTAATAAAAGTTAAGAGTTGTTATTTTTAATTCCCCAATACATCTGAGTATTTCCTAACACAGTGTAAATTATTACTTCTACATTAAGCTAACAGAACTTTGTAGTATCAGACAGCTCAGTGGCTTAGTACAATTTAAAGCAATGTCGATTTTTTCACACTAATCAATGGATAACAATGTAAAAACTAATTGTTTCACAAACATAAAATATGTTTTTAGAAATCAAGAGGAAGGGCCGGGCTTGGTGAAGCACGCTTGTAATCCCAGTCCTTGGGAAGTTGAGACATGATGATCGCAGGTTTGTGGCCAACCTCAGCTACTTAGTGAGGCTCTCCACAACTTAATGATACCCTGTTTCAAAATAAAGAATAAAAAAATAGGGCTAGGGGTGTAGCTCAGAGATAGAATGCCCCTGGGTTCAATCTCCAGCACTGAAAAAAAAAGAAAGAAATCAAGAGAAAAAATTTCTGGTGAATCAATTACACATAAATATCTTGAATATATGCACATATATTTTTCAATATCTAAACTAGTATTATCAGAAAAGCCAGAATTAGAGTGTTAATATTAAAAATAAGCATTCTTTTTTAATTTTCAGAACTATAAAATAGGAATGATCATCAGCTATAAAATATATGTCATAAAAAAGCAGCTGGATAAATGATGGCCTCCCTACACTTTTACAAGAAGCCAAATTCTGAAACTTGAGCTACTTCAAATATAAAATATTGCTTCAAATCAGTTCCTATCAATTTTAAATAGCTACTCTTGATTTTTTTCAGTTGGAATGTCAACTCATACATCCAACTACTTACTCCATTCATTGACTTGAACATATAATAGTCACATCAAATATAAAATACTCTCTTCCAAAGAAAGCACTCTTGATATGTTTCTAATTCTGTTCTTCTTTAAAAGGAGCTACCAATATAAACTCAACTGCTCAATCCAAAAAATGTAAGGACTATTGTTACAGATGTATTTGAGTCACCTCAAATTCATATGGTCAAGTCTTAACCCCCAATACAATATTTATAAGTTAATTAGGCTTAAATGAAGTCATGAAGATAGGGTACCCATGATGATGTTCATGTCCTTATAAGAAGAGGAAGAGAGACCAGAGTACACTTTTTGCCACTTAAGAACACAGAGATAAGGCATCTATTTGCAAGCAAGGAGGAGGATCCTCTTCAGGAACTGAATTTCCCTGCAACTTGATTTTAGATTTCCCTGCCCCCAAAGTTATGAAAAATAAGTGATTATTGTTCAGATTACTCAGTCCATGATTCTTTTTGTGGAAGTCCATGAAGACTAAGTCATCCTTAATTCTTATAAATTATCTTTAATCAATTATAATGTGCTATCATTATATAAAATATGAATTTATATATACAATGATTCCATTTCTGCCTCAACTATCTGCACTTTGATATAATAATTACAACAGAAACCTAACTGAAGATATTCTTAGTTGAACTATTTTGGCTGTCTTAATTTCCTTTCTGTTCATTTATATGTTCTAAATTTTATAAAATATGTATATACTATTGTTAGTAGATATTTATATAAAAATAAAGTAAATGATGCCACTAGAAAAGAAAACACTGATATATTATATAAAAGGAGAGAAATTTGCAAATGCATTTGTAAGTAGGCAATTCTGTTTGCCTGGAGTGTATCACTAGTTAAAGAGAGGTATTCTCAGTTTTAAAATAAAACATGTTATGTTGCTTTTTTGGATTTTTAAAGCAACTTCTTTATACATCTTTATTAAACCCATTTGTGCTGATTGCTGTGTAATTTACATGGAAAAAGGAAATGATTCATAGTCATTATGAGTCCTTGCATTCATTTTTCCCCCTGAATCTTGTTAGCAGAATTGTGTATTCTCTATAGCTAATTCTTATTCCTCTGATATGAAGCATTGAAACCTGAAAGGAGAACATGGCTTTGGAATTAGGTAAACAAGGGGACAACTTTGATTACTATTCAGTAATCTCTTTCTTGGTCTTTCTCTCTTCCATTCCTTCTTTCATTCTTTTCTTTTTTCTGATAAATATTAATGAGCACTTAAGTGTATGAGAAGTCCTATACCAAACATCAAAGATAAAGAGATAAATAGGAATCTTGTTTATAACCTCAAGAATTTCTAATTTAGTTGAGGAATCAGAGGAATATTCAGAACAAGAGGTAAATAAGTTTAACAGGTACAATGTCAGATAAAGCTTCAGAAGATAAGGAGGATATGAGCTCAGTTTTGACCCATCAAAGAAGGTTATCTCCCTGAGATACATGACAGGATTTCATGAATATTATTTTCTCAATTATTATCTTTTTTCTTCACATAGCTTATTATCTTGGGAGAGTTTCACATTTCTCTTTTATAGGATTCAAGTTTCAAATTACATTTAAAGAATTTTATAGTGTAGCAATTTAATCCCACATATATTTCTGTATCTACTGACTCAAGCAATGAGGATGCTATAAGGACTTGTAATGTAGATGGCCTACAATCTAAAAACTTTCATACTCTACTGGAAAAGATTGGGAAACCACGCAAATTTTTCTGTTAATTGGAGGACTGTATTAAATCCTAATAAAAAATAACAGTGCTATAAGAGATAGGGGAAAAGACTACTTCTAATTGAAGAGTCTAAAAAAATTTCCCCAAATGATAATAGATTGAGTTATTGATACATTGGCTGCACTTTTAGTTTGGTGAGTGAATTTGTGAAAACATCACCAAAAAACAGTCTTTATTTCATGGTGAATAAACACATGGAGATGAGCATTAGCTGAATTTATATTTTAGATACTTGAAATTAGACTGAAGAGCAAGAGGAAAGAAAAATCAAGTTTTGTGTAATCTAGAGCTTATACAGTTGGGAGTGAGGTCGTTAAGAAAACAAAATTCATAAAGCAAATCAAGAAAATAAGTGAATATGTGTATGCTTAGGAGAAAATGGCAACAACAAAATATACAGTTTTGGGAAAATGAAAAATACCATAATAGAAAAAAATCACAAACTGGACATTTGTTATAAATGGCAAGAAGTATTTTATTTACGATTATTCCAGTAATCAAGATCACTACAATAGGAGAGAGAAACTGAAGGCAACTCTGCCAAAACAAAAGGCAGTCTGATTTTCACATGATGAGATGAAGTAGTAAAAAAGTACTCCAGGACTTTGTGGGTAGGTTAATACTTATGAAACCATCTGTGTTTGCTAGCAGTCGCTTATGGAAATTTGGCTCTTGACTCCTACAGAAACAGGACTGAGGGTTGTATCTTATTTAGATCAGACAAATGACTCCCAGTTTCTTGAGAAAGTCATTCTGTATGTAAGAAGTTTACATTTCAAAGGAGCAAAGAAATAATTTACAACTGTAAGTTTTCTAAAATAAATGAACCAGTGTGGTGGCACACATCTGTAATCCTAGTACTTGGGAAAATGAGACAGAAGAGTCACAGGTTTGATTGCGCAGCAAGACCCTGTTTCAAAATTAAAAAATAAAAAGGGCTGGGGTGTAGCTTAGAGATAATGCCTCTGGATTCAATCCCCAGTACCAAAAAAATAAAAATAAAAAATAAATAATATAAATAAATAAATGAAAGAAAGAGACAGACAAAAGAAAGTAAGGAAGGAAGGAAGGAGGGAGGGAGGGAGGGAGGAAGGAAGAGAAAGAAAGAAACTATTTTCAGAAAATGGAAGTCAGGGGTTGTAGTAAGAAAAAAATCTAAACCAAAGCTTTTCATCAGGAGGATAATGTTAAAGTCATTATCAAAATAAAGTCACAGAACGCAAAATTATAAGTAACATTTATTTTAATTAAAATTTACATACTTGTATATTACCATTCTCCTCTACAAATATTAGCTTCCTTATCTTTGATTATATCTTCATCTGGTAGCAATTTTGTGAAATTGTTTCTCATTAAAAATTTAGCTTCTCCTCTAGCAAGGTTAATTAAAGCAAAAATTATAACAATGGTTTATGAAAAATATATGGCAATTTTATTGTTTATTTGGTTGCATCAAGAAAATTTTAGAATTTTAAAATTTTCAGGAAACTTCCATCAAATTTCTTTCACATGTAAATTGTAGAATTTCAAGTTTTCTTGTACAATGACTGATATTAAAACCTCTGAACTACTAATGTTAGTTTATCAACTTGCAAATGATGTTCTTTATACACTTTAAGTTTAATACTATTTTTGTCAACATCAGCATGTCAATCAAATACACAGAAACATTAGTGAGTCTGTTTTGAGTGAATAGGCAAAAAGCCAATTTAAGAATAAAGAAAGGGCTTGGACAAGTAATGCTCCTCAGAGCACACTCTGCCTCTTTTGTGAAGATTAACCTTAGAATGTTGTGTAGAACCTGAGTGAAGAAAGATAAAAATGGAAAGGATAGGACCTGGCATGGTTAGTTCTTGATAAAAATGATTCTAATATTCTAATATGTTCATAATACAAAACTAAAAAACTCTTTATTCTAAGTCACTAAGCTGAAAAGATGAAAATCAACTGGCTGTTTATGTAGGATGTTCTGAGCAGACTTAGACTGTGGAAAAGAGCCCAAACACCATCTCAGCCATTTCATGAACATTTACTCCAATTGTGACCAAGATAGGTTCTTTATTCATTAACAACCCACACAAACTTTATACAACTTACAATATTTTAGGTCATAGACAATAGATAGATAGATAGATAGATAGATAGATAGATAGATAGATAGATAGATGATAGATAGATAGTTGATAGATAGATAGATAGATAGATAGATAGATAGATAGATAGATACATAGATACATAGATACATAGATACATAGATAGATAGAGATAGATAGAATATGAATTAATAGAACCTGGAAGGCAGGTTAGGCCATCCATTTACCACTGAGCTTGGCAGACTATGTAGGGGTCTTAGGTCATGAGTCTGGTACAGATCTTTAGGCCTGACCCTAACCAATGCTCATCCAGAGAAAAAGGTTAGAAGTTGCCCAATGACTACCAACAAAGCTGGCTGGGTCAGCATTCAGCCTCATTATGGTGTTCAGAATGGCAAGGAGGCAAGGCCCCTTGGCAGACAAAGCTGTGAAAGTTGGGACTTAGGTGCTGGCAATTACAGTCCTCAGATTGCTGTGGAATCTATGAGATTATCAAGGCACTCCTGGTTGCCTGGGCAGCAGGCATTGCAACTACAACTTTCCTAACATGCCTCGGCTTTACAAAGCCTTGTGCCTGATGCCTGTGTGTTGCCCCTGATTTCCTGGGTGTGTTGTGCCACACCTCTGTGTTGCAAGAGTTATGTTTGCACACTGCACTTCTCTTGCTGGAGTGTAGTAAGCCACGCCCAGGTTTGTTTTGGGAGGGAAGCCACTCTTTCACCTTAGTGGGGTCCCTTTTTAAAGATATGTGTTCTATACACAGGAACAGTGATATTTTTTTCATTAAGTTTTATTTTGTTTTCAAAGTACTAATAAATTGTCAAGCTGAAATAACTCTGGAAATTAAAACAGAAGACCAATTTGGGCACTGAAATATTATTAAAACTCTCATATACAAATGTGTGCAGGACAACTAGTATACTTGTCTTGACAAGCAAATAGAGCAAAGAAGAAATGTTAATTGAAATATGATCTAAAAGTTAGTTTGAACAAAGATCTATTAACACCTCTATAAGCATGCCTCTGCATATGATAGGAAAAATTTTTCAAGGACAATATAAAACAAAATGTGTATTACATGCCATCTAAAGTAAGTTCCATTTCAGTGCTTGAATGGATAAATGCTGCAAATGGAACACAGCTGGAAAAGACCTAAAGAAAGATTTGAAATAATATTAAAATGGGCCTTTAATGTCACTGAAGTAATTACTTTTCTCATGAAATAAGTGCTGTACTTTACTAGTAAAAGGAGAGGATGACACTGTTTTTCTCGCTCATAGTTGAAACATGATTTATCACAGTTCATTTATAAGAGCCTCATATTTTCCTGTCATATTTTTACCATGATTTATTTAGAAAAATTTCACTTTTCAATTTAAAAGGGGTGTACAGTCATACTAGTCTGTACATATATTAAAATTCACAACAATAAACTTGGAAATAATTAAAGTTCAATTTGCCTTTCTTCTCTAACCAAATCTCACAAAAGGGAAATGAGAGACTATGTATAAAGCTCACTCACATTATCTAGGAATTGTCACTCATATTTTGAAAAAGAATGACAGTGTTTTGATCATCTCTAAATTCATTATGCCTAGATTTGTCATACCTACATAGCATATAATGATATAATTTTAGTGGCATGTGAAAAATTAAAATCATTCTTTTCTAAATGATGCTAGTATGTAAAAGAAATTACATTTCTAATCACACAGAGACTTAGTTTGCTATTATGAAAAATAAAGTTAGTTTGCATCAGTATAAACTTTCTGAATCGCTAGTGTTCAGACATGTTTTTCCATAGTTAGTGTGAGGTAGTACATAAGTTTCTACTGGAGGAGTTTAGGTCATGCATATCTATCGTTTCTCTTTTTCTTTGTGAAGCTCATTTTCCTTCCAAACACATGGAATCTAAAATCAAATGTTAGATAAAATACATATTGTAGAATTAGATTTGTCCAACTCTTTTTTTTGTTTGTTTGTTTGTTTGTGGGGGGGATACTAGGAATTGATCTCATGGCCTTGCACATTCTAAGTATGAGCTTTGACACTGAGGAACACCTCCAATTCCTATCAAACTCTTACTCAACAGGAAGTACCATTGAGCATTAATAGTACAGTTGCACTTATAATTTTCAGGACAATTTGGAGGCATATATTGACAATTAAATTTATTACCTAAGATTCCCAGCAATCTCATTTCTATAAATATGTCATATTGCAGTAAATGGACATACTTGCTAATTATGTGTCCAGCATTTTTAAGATAGTAAAATGTTGAAAAACAGAAATCTCAAATAATGATGAATATTCCAAAATTTGGTATTACTTCACAATAATTGAAAGTTTAATTGCTATTCAGAAATGAGTTACTATCCAAAATACATAAGGTATTTAAATCATTCAATAGCAAAAAAATAAATAAATAAATAACAAAAAACAAGCTGAGCTAATAATCTACATAGACCTAACTCGAAAGAAGAAATACAAATGATCAATAAGGACTCAAAATACTGAAAAGCACTAATCATTAGAGAAATGAAAATCAAAACTCTGAAAAGATCATCTCATATCTGTTAAAATAGCTACTATCAAAAAAGTAAAAAGAGTAAAAGGATATGGAGAAAAGAAAATCTTTGTATATTGCTGGTGGGAATGTGAATTGGAATGGGTATTATCGAAAACAATATTGAGGTTCCTCTAAAGATTAAGACCAAAAAAACCCACCATATCATACTGTGATCACCCTATTGGGTATAAATTCAATGGAAATGAAATCCATATCATGAAGAGATATCTACTTCCAATATTCATGGCAACATGTTCACAATGATCAAAATATGGAATAAAGCTTAAGTTTCTACGGATGGATGAATGTATAAAATAAATGTTAAATAAATCAATGAATGCAATAAATAAGAACAAAAATAAGACAAAACTTGATGTTCTCATTAATAATATAAAATATTTTCCATTGATGTTCTTTCCAATACAGTAAGGTTAGAAAAAATAAGGAAAGTATTAGGAACCAGGAGGAGAAAACTATAATTATTTCAAATATAAAATTTCATATAGCATAAATACAAAGATAATAGACCAAAAGCTTAAAATTATTATTATTTTTTTTTTTTGTGGTACTGGGGATTGAACTCAGAGGCATTCTACCTCCAAGCTACACCCCCAGTCCTATTTTTTATTCTTTATTTTGAAACCGGGTCTCATTAAGTTGCGGAGTGCCTCACTAGGTAGCTGAGGCTGGCCTCGAACCCGGATCCTCCGGTCTCAGCCTCCCGAATGCTGGGATTACAAACATGCGCCACCACGCCCGGCTTAAAAGCTTAAAATTATTTTAACATTTTAAATAGTTTGATTAAATATATGAAAAATTATATCTTGTATATAATACAAATCAAATTAAAAATATTACATAGAGCAATAAAAGTAAATGAATAGAAAAAACTGAAAATGGCAAAAAATAAAGAATTCTTGGAAGTATATCTAAGCATTGTGTCAAAGACATATCTATTAAGAATTACATAATTTTATTAAGATACATAAAATCAGTAAGTTAAGCAAATGATCATGACTGAACAGAAAGACAATAATTATATGTATATTAATTTTTTCCAAAGTATTTCAAATAATTCTAATATCATTTTTGGATTTGAAAAGAATATTATCATTGCAATGGAATCTAGTCAGAATAGTAAAAACAACTCAGAAAAGAAAGATAATAAAAGGTACCTTATATAATTAGAGAATGAATTATATCATAAACCTAAATAATAGCATAGTTTCAATAGGAGGTCACTAGATAAATAAAAAGAACATAGAGAGATTCAATTAGTATAAAATGTGATGGATAACAAAATTAACATTTTGAATTTTTAGTGTTGAAGAAGAGTCATTCAATGAATCTTGATGGGATTATAGCTCTTAGACACATTGCAAGTTTCAGGTAGATTTATAACAGTGTCTTTTAAAACGAGTCAAAACAATACTGGAAGAAAATATGAATGAATAATCTACGTATTATTTTAGCCAAGATAAAAGAAATTGATATATTTAACAGAGGAAGTTAAAAACATTAAGAAAATTATCAGTTTTTGTACATAAAAACAAATTGTTAAATGGCAGTAAAAACTTCAAAATATAAAATGCAAATGATAAGCTAGAAAGTATTTAGATATATGGACTAGTAACTGTGCTATGGTGGCTTCCATTGCCTCATGAACCTCAATTTTATTCATCTCTTCCCAGTTTGGCTTTCCAAAGTGACATGGGGTTGACAGCTTACAACTGACCACAGTGGTATTGATTATACTACAGGAATTGGTAAACACTAGTAAAAGACCCACCTTCCAAGCCCCTGAGTAATATTTACTAGCATCCTACTGCATATACATAAATATGAGCATGCATAGTGAGAGATAAAGGTGGCAAGAAGGGAAACAAAGAAAAAGAAAGAAAAGAAAGGCTAATGATTAAATATTAAAAAATTCTGTGCCAATACCGTAGAGTAGAATTTATTTATTTTTTATTAAAAAGAAAATAGTAAGCTTTTCTAAACCGGACCTTTGTCATAAGAGTAAGAAATAACTACTTCCACTTTTTAAAATACAAATTTGTTTTATTATTTAGCCAAATTTATCCTACTGATATTGCTAAAAATAAAAGAAAATGTGAATGTGTGTGTGTGTGCACACATATCTGTGCACGTGTGTATAAATATATAGCATAGTTTATTCAAGAAGTTTTTCTGGCCATATTTATGATAGTCAATTTTTAAATGTCATCTGAATGTAACACACTAGAGTAAATGTTGATATAGAAAAATATTCATATGATTAAGTGAAAGTAGTGCTCGTTAAATACATCAAACTGATTATCCTTTTGTTTGTTTGTTTTTATGGTGCTGGGAACTTAACTCAGGGACATTTTACACCCTCAACCCTATTTTTTATTTTTGTTTGGAAACAGGGTCTCATTAAGTTTCTGAGAGCATTGCTAAATTGCTGAAGCTGGCTTAGAACCAGTGATCCTCCTGTTTCAGCCTCCGAAATATGGGGGTTACAGGTGTGCACTAATCATGCTGGGCTATATCCATTCTTATTGTATTCCTTGCTAAGTTTCACTAATAACAACAGTGAGATTTAAAAATTTAAAATTATAAAAAATTCTGAGCACAGAAAATATTAAAGAAACTGGAACACAAACCACATAATTACTAACATAGAATATAGAATGCAGAAATTAAATCATTGAATATCTACATATATTACAATAGTAAGCTCAGATAGACTCGTGTTTAAAGAAATGTTTCAATAAACCAAAAATACAAGTCAATACATTTTTTACACTTTCACAACAAATGGAGGAATAAATGATTGACAAATCTATTCAAAAGCATATAAACACATATGCATATACATATAAATATATATACATATAAATACATTAGAAAATTATAAACTCTGGGAAGACAAAACAGTGTACAAGAAATTGAATGAAATCAAATTCTGTTGCATTGCATGACTGAGCAGAAAATAATTATTACAGAATTACAACAATGTAAATATTGAATATTTGTCTAGACAATTTTGATTACACTGATAGAAAGGGCTAGGACAATATAATTATGGACTCATATGTATTGTATGTTTCTATAGGGAAAGGGTGGTAAGAAAGCTAAATTTTCATTTTCCATGGTGGAATGCTGAAAGATAATATCCAAAACCAAAAAGGAAAGTGTTTTCTTGAAGCATGCTGTTTAAAAATTTGAAGAAGCCTTTAATTGTAGTACTTGGGAAGCCAAAATAGGAGGACCATTGCAGGTTTCAGGTCAGTATCAACAATTTAGCAAGGCCTTCAGCTACTTAGCAAGACCCTGTTTCAAGACAGAAAATAGAAATAAAATAGTGCCAGGGGTGTAATTCAGAGGTAGAATAAGTGGTAGAACAACTCTAGGCTCAATTCTCAGTACAAATAGCAATAAATAAATAAACAAATAAATAAACAAATAAATAAATAAATAAATAAATAAATACACAAGCAAGTATGCAAAATACAGCAGAGACAGAGACAACCAGAAGACTGAACCTGAACGTGGTTGCCTACATGAAATGGGCACAAGAGTAAAGTAAAGGGCTGCTATTTATTCATTCTAAGACTTGAATATCTAGCTGGTATTTAAACCAAGAATTTTGAACTATGATAAAAAAAGTTTGAAAACTACAGACTAAGCTTAAGTATAAAGATTTAATAAACTTTGTCATCATCAATGTGTCTACTTAATAAAAACTGTTGCAAAACAAACAAAAAAAAAAAACACAAACTGTTGAGCTGCTTTGCTGCTTTTGTTCGTGTTTTCTTCAGGTTTATTTTCAAAATGAAGCCAGAGTGATTCTGTAAATGTTCCAGATCCTACCTTCCAAGATATTCAAAGTCAAGAAGTGTAAAAGAATTTAGCCACTTGTTACATCTCTGGTCTTGTATCCACCATTTCCTCTCTGGCTAGACCTGCTCCAGTTACCTGGACCACCCTCATGAGAGTGTAATAGACTCATCACTTGATGCTTGGTCTCCATCGGATAGTCACCGTCTTTCTCTTGGTTTATCAGATGTTTCTCAGTGAGAGTTTCTTTCACCTCTACTGCAGCTTGCAGCACCACCCTCCTCTCCAGCATTCTTCATTTTGCCTCCTTGCTGGCTGTATTTTTCTTCCTATCACTTAGCTTCTGACAAATAATCCATTACATCTATTCATCTACTTTTAGCATGCGCCTAAATGGAATGTATCTGTACAAGAGCAGGACCTTTTCAATGCTTTATCCTCAGTGGTCTGAATTATGCGTGATAAGTAGAATTCAATAAATTTTTATTTAAAAATGTGAATAAATGCATGATGAAATTATAGCTGTAGGTGTAAGAATAAAGTTATTTAGTAATGTGTGACTAGTAGTTACTTCTGCTGATTTCTCTGTTAAAGAGTTTTAAGCACTTTTCTTAGTTTCTAATTCATCTACAAATAATGTACATACACGGCAATAAAAAGTTATATAAAATTAGCATTAAAATTAATGCACAACAGCATAATCAGAAATATTCTTAAAGCATAATGATTGGCATAGGTAGAATGGAAAGAACAAATGAATAAAGATTTATTTTTTTCTTGGAATGCATATCAAGGCAGTTATGTGTGGGGAGTAATGTGCACTGTCTGTAATAAACCAGTTCTTGGACTAAAAATAATCAAACCTTGTTTGCCTAGTGGAGAATGGGCCTGGGGTAGCTTCTTTGTAATTCAAAGAGACTTTTCTTTGCATCTTTTATGAAATAGATATTTGGGATGCTGTTTAATTCATAAGGGAAAAAAAGACATGTTTTGAACATAGCATGGGGTATTTTGTTCATTTTTAAAGTTATTTTTTGTTGTTGTTTTGTATGCAGAAACAATATCTCACTGCAGTTGTACAAGTTTCCTTACATACATTTTCCATTTGGGTCTCTTTTCTGTATTTGGGAGGCAGCTAAGTGTTAGGTAGTAGTCATTGCTCACAGTTTCACTCTACAACATACAATTTCTAATACAGCACTTTGCTTCATAACATGTCACATTAGAGGTAATTTCCACTCCATAGATTGGCTGCAAAGTTAAACTCACACACAAAAAAATTGTATGTTTGTTGGAATACTTCTACAATACTTACTAACTCTTTTAGATGCGTTACACACGCAGCATTCCATGAGAATTTTGCAAGATGTTGGAATGCCATAGACATTAATACACCACATTACTTACTGAATTTATCTCTCTACATGGCTTTAGAAGTTTGTAAAACTAGCTGGCTAAAAAACTTCCTTTGGGTGTAGTGTCACACAAATTATTTTCAATGTGTGTTATTTCACACTTGATTTTCCATAAAGTGACAAGTCTCTTGGAGATTCCCTCTTGTACCTACTCCTCACGTCATTTCAATAGCTTCCCAGGTACATTACTTTTCCATGATACAGTGAAATTCTACCTCTGTGGATTAGAAATTAAGTTTCTCAAAGGATCTTATTAGGAAAGTCTTAAATGTGCACGCTATCACTTCTTATAATAGGAGGTATGCTCTGTGCATTTGAACACTTCATAAATAAAAATTTGTATTAAAATGCTGAAAGATTTTTCATGGAAAATATTACATTTTATTAATTAAGGTGCTGCTTCATAATTGCTTTCTTCTCATTCTTAATTCTATTTATCTATTTTTTTTTATTGGTACATTGTGATCATACATCTTTGTTAGGTACAAGCTGGAAGGCATACAGGCACACATTTCTCATTTAACCCTTCCCCAATTCCTGCCCTCCCCCCTTCCTCCTTCTCAAGTTAAGTTTAGTAATTGACTTTGATTTGTTGGTAAAAGTACATCATGTGCATTAGGATGCCCCCCCCAGCACCTTCAGTTAAGTCACTTTCTTTGCTCATCTAATGTTTCCATTTATCTATTAATATATGTTTTTTTGTGTGTAACATGTCTAGGTCCAAAGCCCTTTACTTTTTCTAAGTTTTCTGCCTCCAGCTCCCCTGTACTTTCCCTGGCAAATATCAACATCTATTTGTAGTTGATGAGGCAATAATCTTCCAGTCATTCTTATCTCCAGTATATTTCCACTCTCACATCTCTCTTTCTGCACCTACCATCAAATACATGTGCAATCCAACCACTTCTCAACACTGCTAAATCAGTTGGGTCGATGTCACCTGAATCTCTTGCCTAAATTTTTTCCCTCTTTCCTTTCTAATGATTATTCCTTCACAGTATCAAATCCATCTGGCCCTGCTCCCTGTTACTTTCTCACCTTCTCTGCTAACATTTTTCTCCTTGTGCATTCCACACAGCCAATTTGTCTTAATTAATAAAACAAATATTGAGATGCTTTAAATTTAAGTTTTGCTAATTTGCTGAGTATTAAAAATTTTAGTTTTATTTATCTGATTATTTGTGAAGCTCAACAGTTTTAAACATTGTGCATCCAACAGTATTTTATGGGAAATGTTGAATCATAGTATTTGCCTTTTCCATTTGTTAGACACTTACTCTCTTTCGTCATTTCTGTGAATTTGTTTTTGTTTTGCTTTGCTTTCTGTACTGAAGATTCAACCCAGAAACAATCTATCTCTAAGATACACTCTAGTCCTATTTTATTTTTTTCTTTATTTCAAAACAGGGTTTTGAAAAACTAAGTTGCTGAGGCTGGCTTTTAACCTGCAATACTTCTGTCTTAGCTTCTCAAGTACTGAAATTATAGGCATGCACCACCACACCTGGCTCTTGAATTTAGTTTTTAATAGTAACCGTTTAGCTGGGCACAGTAACACATGCCTATGACCCCAGAGCTTGGGAAGTTGAGACAAGAGAATCATAAGTACATGGCCAGCAAGTGGTAACTTAGGAAGACTCTGATTCAAAAAAAAATGCTAAGGGTATAGCTCAGAGACAGAATTCCCCTGGGTTCAATTTCCTGTAACATACACACACACACACACACACACACACACACACACACACACACACACACACACCTTTGTCCTATTTCTAATCAATTTTTGTCATTTTTCTTACATGATTTCTCTTTAAATAGTGAAAACTACTACCTTTGATAATTTTATCCTTTGTATAAACTTCAAAGCTAAGAACAAAATAAATACCTGTCCAAATATAGAGAAAAAATTATGAATTTATGTAGTCCATTACAATTGTATTTAAAAAAACATAATTAACCATTGTGAAATATGCATATGTGTTAAAAGGTATGAATGTAAACACGTGTTCTTTATAATCAATTCTGCCATCAGCCTTCATTAAATTTTACTTATATTATCATAATATTCAGTGTTATATGAGAATACAAGTGAAGCTACTTTATAAATTTTTAAAAACATGATTAGTTTACATTGCAGGTATTTTTATTTATGTAAAGTATTTTCCATTATATCAAATAAATCTAATTATCTTGTCAAATAAAAATGTAATATTTGACAGCAAGTAATCATTGTGCTACTTCCAAATATTATTTTAGACTTTCAATTCCTATTCTTATCTAGGCAAATATATTATTCTGCTGAAAGTGCTTAAGGTATAAAATTAACCCAGGGAGATAATTTCTTCTATTATGTTTTCTAAGCAGAACCAATAAAAGTGCTCATGTTAACCAAGCATTTTGGATATGATGATAAAAGAAAGCCTTTCTGGATTTTAGTTATTTTGTTTCTAACCATTTTATTGGATTTAAAAACTCATTTGAATATTTTTTGTTCATTATCAACAATTATACATTTAAAATACTTTTTATGCCATTGTAATTCAAAACTCAAGTCCTTTTCATATGCTAGATATAACATTGTTTTTGTTGTTATTCTGGGATATGTTTACACTTCTTGTTTGGTTAATATGCTATTATAGCAAATGCATATTCACCGTATATTGGTGACCTGTGGTTCTTTCACATGATACCCATTACATTTCTGCTTAAATTGTGAGATATACTTAATTTGCCATATATTCCTTTAAGTGAGGAAGAATTCTTAGATTATCATGAAGCATGTTTTTCTGAACAGTATTGATTTTTTTAAATGCAGATGATTTTGTTGCACTGAAGAATGTATTTTGAAATCTTATGATAACAATTATGATCCAATAATGATAATTTAGGTATTTACTTGACACTCAAGTGTCCTACATGCTATTCTAGTACTTGATTGTTACAATGGATTAATGAATGATATCATGATCCAGTGTTACAGATGAGGAAACTCAACTGGTGAGGTGATGTAGGGAAGCATCTGCTTCTATACTACAGTGACAGGCTCCTGAGAACACACTTGGAAGTCCTACTCTCTACTGTCTTCAACAATGTAGACTATTGGAAAATAGAAGACCTTTAGGACTTTGAATTAAAGCCTGGCAAGTAGATTCTTACACAACCTACATTTGCTTTCACTTAAATAACTATTAGTACAGAATGAAGGGGAGGGAAAAGGGAAATAATAGAAGAAAAGCTAAAAATAATAAAAGTGAAAAAAGAATGTGTCTGAGAAAAAATTGGTTAACCCTCAAACAAACTGATATATATTAAGAGTAATATATCCTTCATGGTTCTCTCTATACATAAACATCTTATTTATAAATAAAATGTAATACTAAGTAATATTTTAAATAGAAAGGCAGCCGGGTGTAGTGGCACACACTTGTAATCCCAGCATTTGGAAGGTTGAGACCGGAGGATCCTGGTTCTCGGCCAGCTTCAGTTACCTAGTGAGAAACTCTGCAACTTAGTGAGACCCTGTTTCAAATAGAAAAAGGGTAAAAGAAAATAGGGCTGGGGGTAGAGCTCGGAGGTAGAATGCCCCTGAGTTCAATCCCAAGTACCGCAAAAAAAAAAAAAAAAAAAAAAAAAAAAAGAA
>PVLC010003529.1:80379-96446 GCA_004027655.1 Graphiurus murinus | reverse complement strand
TGCTTCCCTGCTGCTACAAGCCAAGCAGACTTCCTGCACCATGCCTTTCCACCATGATGTTCTTCTGACTTCTCTCAGCCCCCCCCCCAAATGGACCCAAATGACCATGGACTGAAACCTCTGAAACTGTGAGTCAACACAAACCTTCCCTCCTCTAAGTCACTTGTGTCTGGTATTTTGGTCACTGTGACAAAAAGCTGACTAACATACAAGAGTCTTTGTATATTTTTTTCCCTTTGAACGAGAAGTCAAAAGGCATTTTAGAGCCCACTTCCTCCCGGGAGGCTTCTATTTGTGTATCATTATCCAGAATTGGGTCACATGGCCACCTGATACTGCTCAGGGAGTTGGAAAAGCAAACCTTGGGTCTCTAGACCCAAGAAGAGGGCTGGGGATGGTGTTTGTCAGCCTGCCTGAGTCTGGGTTGCGCAGAAGCAGATCCTGAGGCAAGGATTTGAATACAAGTAGTTTCTTTGGGTGGAGTAAACTCTGGTAGAGCTGTGAGTATTATCATGTTGCCAAGCTGGTCCCAAACTCCTGGGCTCAAGTGATCATCTTGCCTCAGCCTTCCAAGTAGCTGGGACTACAGGTATTCACCGTAGTGCTCAACTAGAGAAAATTCTTAATCAGCCTTTTGTTCTATTCAAGACTTTAACATATTGGATAAGGCCCACCCACATTGAGGAGAGCAATCTGCATTATTCTCTCTACTGATGCAATGTTCATCGCATCCAGAGATAACCCTCACAGACACACCTAGAATGTGTGACCAACTATCTGGGTGTCCTGTGGCCCAGTCATGTTGACCATGAAAGGGCCTTGTCAGGTCGGTTATCCCTGTGCACAGCTGTAGCTCAGTCCTATTGGAGTGGCTCTGGGAGGCAGCCTCAACATGCTGGAGCCCTCCCACTTGCGCCAGTCATTGGTTGAGAGTGGCTAGGGAGCTAATGTCTCTGATTCTTTTGTCCTGCCCATCAGCCAGCAGATAGGCTCTGGCCTTCAGGCAAAGCAATGCAAGTACTGGCCATGGGAGCCAGTGGGTGTTCTGGAGCAGTAAGATGAGGAGAGATCAGTGGGTGCTGATGGTCTCAGGTGTGCCATCTGACAGGATCTGCCATGTAATGTGATAAAGCACTTGGATATTCAATCACAGCTTTTTAAAACATTTAAAAAAAATTTTTTTTGCGGTACTGGGGATTGAACCCAGGAGAATTCTACCTCTGAGTTACACCCCCAGCCCTATTTTTTATTTATTATTTTGAAACAGTGTTTCACTAAGTTGAGGAGGGACTCACTAAGTAACTGAGGCTGGCTGCAAACCTGTGATCCTCCTGTCTCAGCCTCCCATGTACTGGGATTACAAGTGTGCCCTACCATGCCTGGTCACTTTCTTTGCCTTAAAAAATTTAAAGCTGGAGATCAGTTCTAAAACTTAGACATGATAATTTTTTTTTTTTAATGTTTTTGGTACTGGGGATTGAACTCAGGAGAGTTCTACATCAGAACTAGACCCCCCGAGTCCTATTTTATTTTGAAACAAGGTCTTGCTAAGTTGCTGAGTCTGGCTTCAGACCTATGACCCTCTGGTCTCAAACTCCAAAGTCCTGGGATTATAGGCATGCACCACCATGTCCAGTGTGGATACGATAGTTTGACTTTGAGGACTTCATGTCAGAAGAGAACTTGTGTTGTTATGATGTTTTCTCTGGGGACAATCTACTGAGGAATGAATGAGGGTCCTGGGAGGAGAATCGTAAAGGATTCAATGATTGACTTTACCATCCGTACCACTGGGGACCAAGCCTCTTTGTCTCTCCTTCTGGGACGTGGTTTGCAGCTTAAACGGAGGGCAAGTCACATGGCCATGTTCAAATTCAACCTTGAGCAAGGCGGTGCTCTCCGTTGTCTTCAAGTAAAGCAACTGAGGCTCGGGAAGGGATTTGCCCAAGTCACAGAACTGGAAAAGTCACATGGATTGAGCCAAAGGCCACCTAACTGTGAAGCTGGTGCCTTTTCCATGATACCCAGTGGTTTCTCCCAGGAAGATGACCTTTTGAATGCTTAGTATGAATAAATAATGGTATAAAGTGAATGCTTCTTGAGCTGCCTCACATCCAGGCCAGTGGTGGAAAGCCCTTTTTCTGGTGGGGGATTATGTTGCTCTCTCTGTCTCTCTCATGCAACCATTGGTATGATCTAACGTCATGTTCCTGAGCCTATCAGTTCAGCTCATGCTGGGCTCAACCGTACTCTTGATCAATTGATATTTCCTCCTGAGGTATAAAGAAGTCAACTATGCCGGGCATGGTGGTGCACGCTTGTAATCTCAGTACTTGGGAGGCTGAGACAGGAGGATCGAAGGTTCGTGGCCAGCCTCAGCAACTTAGTGAGGCCATCTGCCACTTAGTGAGACCCTGTTTCAAAATAAAGAATAAAAAATAGGGCTGGGGTGTAGCTCAGAGGTGAAATGCCCCTGGGTTCAATCCCCAGTACTGGAAAAAAAAATAGGACTGGGAGTGTAGTTTGGAGGTCGAATGCCCCTAAATTCAATCCCCAGTAAACACACACACACACACACACACACAGAGTCATCTAGCTGATGCTGATGATTGACTTAGAAAAAAACAAGACTTGGCTCTCATTTATCCTTTGGTTGTTACAGTTAATACACGAATGGATTCCTAACTCCTCCCTGTCTCTTTGGAATGGGTCTTGATCCACAGCTCCTGCTGAAGGGAGAAATGGCTCTCTGAGTCTGCACGGGGCGGACACCTGACTGGGAACCAACCGATCCGATCATGGTTTCTGTCCTGGGAATTTAGTTCTGAGGCTCTGGGAGGCTGAAATCGCCACACTGGGGCAAACCACACTGCAGAATCATGTCTCAACCTGAGCTACAGGGGGAGCAGGGGAGCCTGGAGCCAGCAGAGAGCAGACAGATGCTTGCAGGGAAGCAGAGACCAGAGAACAGATGGCTCCTGGAGAAAGAATTTTGCATCCTGCATCTCTACCCCTCCATTCTCTTGCCTAGAGGAGTCCTGTGATTATGCGGAAAGGCCCCCTCCCCCTCCATGTAGCTTGGGAGGTGTGACTTCCTTTTCATCCTCTTGATCCTTATCTAGGTGACTTGGCAAGAGCCTCTTGCTTTGGCACAGGTATTGCCTCACCATGGGCGTGGGATTGCGTCCTGCGCTGACATGGAACACTAAGGGTTAAGCAGGCCAGGGGAAATGCAAGCCTGTGTGTGTGCTTCCTTACTGCGTTGATCTGGGCCAAAACTCCTAACTGGAGCAAAACAAAGCAAGCCAGGCCATTGAGAGATGAACCATAACACTAATGGCGACACACGAAAGTTGATTCCAGTTACCAGGTGACTTCACTAGAAGGGTTCAACTGCAGCCTGGTAATTTTTCTCTGATACCTCTAAAGAGTTGCAACTTATTTGTTTGTAATCTCACTACTTGGGAGGCTGAGACAGGAGGATGGCAGGTTGGAGGCCAAATTTAGCAACATAGTGAGACTCTCAGCAACCTAGTGAGACCCTATTTCAAAACAAAACAAAAAATTTTAAAAAAAGGGACTGGGGTTGTAGTTTGGAAGTAGAATGCCATTGGGTTTATTTTCCAGAAAAACACACACACACACACACACACACACACACACACACACACACGACAAACAATAATCAGAAAGAGCTGGGAATCACAAAAGTTAAATATAAATAGCCCTAGCATAGTCAGCCTAAGACTACCAAGGACAAATCTGTGGCCCAGTAAAGTCAGATTTCTCTGTCCATCTTCATGCTGGAGCCTGCACCCCACAGAACTGTGGGGCATCCCCCCAAATGCAGGGAAAGACAGAATTATCATGGGGTTTGGGAGAAGGGTAAAACAGAGGTAAAATGAACACAAAGCTTCAAAGCAAAGCAGTGCTGGGTGTAAGGGGTCGATGTCAGGTCCAAACTGCAAATTGATTGCAAATTGAACCTGGATTCTTGTTTCCTTGGAAACGACCAAGTTAAGATACATGTGAGTGTTGTCTTCAGATCTGGAAGCCTGTCATCTGAAGCTCTGCTCCTGGGCTGGAAATCGAGCCTGCTTCTCCGTGTTGGGAGTGACTGAGATCCTCCAGGCGAGAGTGAGATATTTCTGGTAGTCTCTGATTTTAGAGATCAAGGCTTTTCAGGATGCAGGAAAAGTAGTAGTTACTCAAAGAAGGTGATTATGCGCAGGTTGTCCTTGGGAGTGATATTGTTTCTTGCTGCTTTGCAGCTGGCTTTATCTGTTATCCCAGCGGGCCCTGGCAGGACAAATCTTTCCCTTTTTCAGTCTGAGCTCATTTTTACTTTCTCTAAACTTTAGGACCCTGGAGGAGAATGGATGTGATGGTTAATGAGTCCATGCTCTTGAAATTTTTCAAAACTTGTGAATAGATTTTTCTGAAATTTGTGAAAATCTGTAGCTATTCTAAATGAACACAAACCGTTGGTGGTGTTTGGAGTGGCGGTGGGTGGGGCTGCCAGCTCCGATTTCCCCATCTTGAGAGGCGGCATAACACGGGGCACCAATCCCATCCTGGAGCCTCCTGTGTTCCACTTGCCTGATATTTTCATATGGGGAAATGTGTACGATTATTTACTTAACTTTTAAGAAGTGGAGCCACATCTTGCACTTAAATGCAGGCATTACAAAATGCAATCTTTTATCACCGCCATAAAAAAAGGAAAACAGCATGACTTGCACAAATTCAAAGTAATCATAAATAATGAGAGGGTGGCCAGGGTTGTTTTTCTTTCTTGCCTTCAAAGTTGGCTTACATTACCTTAAAAAAATGGGTTCAGGAAGATCAGCAATTGCCATCAAAAGTATTAAATCATCTCAATAGTGCGGAACTCAGACTTTCTCCATGATGTAATAAAAAAAAAAAAGAAAAAGAGTTAAAAGAAGAGTCTCATACCAGGTATATTAGTCTGTTTGGACTACTATAACAGAATACCCAAGACTGGGTCATTGATAAGCAGTAGAAATTTATTTCCCCCAGTTTTGTAGGATGGGAAGCTCAAGATCAAGAGCCAGCAGATTCGTCTGTCTGGTGAGGGATGTCTGCCTCTAGGAAGGCTCCTTTTTGCTGTGTTTTCATGTGGAAGAAATAGTGAACACCGTGTCCTCCCATGGCAGAAGAGATGGAGGAGCCAGGCGGCTCCCTGAAGCCTCTTTTAAAAGGGTGCTAAGCCTATCCACGATGACAGTCACTTCCTCAGAGACACCACCTCAGTGCCATCGTGTTAGGGGCTAGATTCCAACTTTGAATTCTAGAGGGACACATACATTCACACCATAGCACCAGGACTCAGTATTAAGGCTGTGCCTGTGTACCACCCACGTGTCCCGTGACCAAGCATCCCGCTCCCTGAGAGACTGGCATCGTGCTCAGGAGCGCTGGTGCAGCCGCAGGCTCGGGAGGGGATGAAGTGCCACTGCTTTTTAGGTGTGTGACCCCGGGGCAGGTATTTATTTAGGATGGGTTTCCTCAACTGTACAATGGGGGTAGTGATTGTTGTTACCTTTCTTGGTTGCTTTGAGGATTCAGTGAGCTGAGAGCTGATCTACTCTCAGAAGGTGGAGGCCATCTTCTCTTGTGTAGTGTCAGATGATGAATGTGTGCGCCTGGAAGAGACTGAGGGGAGACCTGGGGGCCTCCAGTGTTGAGGAATGTGACTCAGTTAGCCACAAGGGCCACAGGTCCAGAGACTCCACTCTTTTCTTTTCCTAATGCCCCCTCTTAGGGGCTGTGTGTGGTCTGTTGGGGGTTTAGTCTCCACGGCTGGCAATAGTGGCAGAGAACAGTAACCAAGACACCGGAAGCTAAATGACCTTTGATGTTGAAGGTGAGCAGGACAATTTTTTTCTTTCTTTCTTTTTTTTTTTTTTTGGTGCTAGAGTTTGAACCCAGGGGCATTCTACCTCTGAGCTACACCCCCAGCCCTTTTTAGTTTTCAATTTGAAACAGGATCTTGCTAAGTTGCTGAAGGTCTGGCTAAGATGCCAAGGCTGGTTTCGAACCTATGATCCTTCTGCTTTAGCCTCCTAAGTACTGGGATTACAGGCATGTGACATCCTGTCAGCCCTTTGCTCTCAAGTATCAACTCTCCTGGTTTATAAGCCATGTGGATTGCTCCTTGCTTCCTGTAGATGCGGTGCTAATTGCAATTTTTTTTTTTTATGTTGCTGAGAAAGATTTAATGACATGGCAATATGTTTGTAATACATTGTTCATTTTTAAAACCTAGTTAGTAAGCTCCAAGTAGTCACATATTCCATTTTTTTAAACCTGTGTGTACAAAACTTGGCTACACATTAAAATGTCAATTCTTATTTCCTTTGCAATTATGGATAAATTATTTAAAAAGTAATTAGAAAAAGTATCTAAAAATACTTTACAACAAAATACCAAAAGGTAAGTTAAATAGGACATATGGTATCTACAGGAAGAAAACTCTACACTGTTGCAGAAGGATATAAATTTTATCAGAGGAATATATGAAGGCACATGCTGTGTTCTTGGATGGAAGGTTAACATCCTAAATATAAACATCTTTCCAAAACCAACATAAATGTTTAATACAGTTCTGATAACGATCATAAGGCTACCTTCTCTTTGGAAAAGTGGACAACTGAAGTTTATTCTAAATTTCATATCAAATAATAAATGTATAGATATTGTCAAGATGATTTTGAGAAAGGAGAATAAAGGATACTTACCTATCCAAATATTGAGATAAACCTTAAAGCCACAATGATCAAAACAGACTTTCAGTGGACAAGATGAAGGAGACCAGAAGTAGGTCTGAGGATAAATGGGAAGTTAGTGTGTGATAAATGTAGCAATTCAAATTACTGGGGTTACTGTTATTCACTAAATAGTGGTGGAAGGGTTGTTATCCATTTAGGAAGAAATAGATCCCTACCTCAAACCTTATATCCAAGATAAATTTCAGTTGGATTAATCACCTGAGTAGCCCCAAACTGAAGCAATCTAAATTGCTGTCATCCAGTGAGTGGATAACAAAAAGTTGCTTCCCCCATGTTGGAATACAGTCATGCTTCAGCATCTGCAGGAAAGTGGTTCCAGGATCCCCTGTAGATACCAGAATCTGCAGATGCTCAAGTCCCTTCTATAAAATGGCACAGTATTTAACTATAACCTACCTACATCCTCCTGTATACTTTAAATCATCACAGTATTTGACTATAACCTACCTACATCCTCCTGTATACTTTAAATCATCTCCAGATTAAGTCTAACACCTAATACTTAACCATGTAAGTGCTATGGAAATAGTTGCTATAATGTATTGCTTAGGGAATAATGACAAACTAAAGTCCGTACAGACACAGGTTTTTTTAAAAAATATTTTTGCTGCATGGTCAGTTGATGCAGAACCTGTAGATACGGAGTGAGAATCTATTAGTCGTTAGCTAAAGGACAGAACTACTGATGCATGCGATACGTAGATTGACTTCAAAATCATATGCTAAGTGAAATAAGGCACACAAAAAGCTATATACTGTATGGCTCCCTGTATATGAAATATCTAGAAAAGGCCAAACCCATGGAGATTAGCGGTTTCTTGGGAACTGCACTGGGAGCAGGGCTTACCTGGAAATGTTGGGGTGATGGAAGTGTTCAAACTGGGTTGGGCTGATGGTTGCACCACTGTGTAAATTTACTACAACTTATTAAGTTTATAGAATTGAAGTGAGTGAATTTCCTGGATGTAAGTTATACCTCGATAAAGCTATTGAAAATGCTGAGTGAAAAAAGGAAAAGTATAAAATATAATTTGTTTTTCAATACTTTTATTGGTGCATTATAGTCTCACATCATATTGTAGTTTCTAGTGATAGTGACATATATGCACACAGCACTTGGTGAGCTTTTCCCTGGCTTAAAATATAATTTGGAGTAGCGTATTTGAAGATTTTTTTAAACAAGTTATGAAAAACAGAAAGCATTAAAAATATACATCTGACAGTATAATTTTTTTAAAATTCATGGTCAAAGATATTTGAAATGTAAAAAGGCAAATGATAGACCTGGAGGAGGTATCTAAATTATGTAGACAAGCTAGAGAATTTTTCTATTATGTGGAAAGCTTATAACTAAGTTAAAGGAAGCAAAGATCGCATCTCAAATTAGCCTAAAGGTTCACAGATGACAATACAAATGGACAGTAAAATAAGGAAATTTGCTATGTAGCATGGAAATGAAAATTTAAACGATGGATTACCTTATTTGGGGAAAATTTCTAACCTTTCATAATACCCATTGTGAAGGTATGAGGAAACGGGCAATCTGTTTTGAGGAATGTAAATCGATTCAACATTTTTGGAAATTAATTGGATAATAGCTATTAAATTTAAAGTGTGTGTGCCTTTAGTAAAATAATTCCTCCTCTGGCAATCTGTCTTCCAGGAAAAAAAAAAAATAGCACAGATACATCAAGGCAAATGCAAAATGATGCTTGCTAGGTTATTTGAAAATAACAAGAAATAGGAGCCAGGTGGATTTCTATAAATAGGGATGTGTTTGAATACATTTTGCTGCCTCAAAATAATAGCAAAGTAATGTAATTATACAGCCTTAAAAAGAAGTAGAAACACGGATCTTCGCCGACATGAAAAGCTATGTATTACCATGCTAGCTTTCTATTCCCGTGTAACAAACTGTCACAAATTTAGAAATTTAAAATAACACCTGATTGTTAGCTTATGTTCCTGAAGCCCAGGCATTTGGCACGGCAGGGCTGGGTTCTGTGCTTACGTACTAAGTTCTTGTCTGGAGATCCTGGGAGAAGACCAGCAGAACTCCCCTCTGCCTGGCTGGAGGATGGGTCCCCATTTCCTTGCTGGTTGTCATCGGGGCTGACCTCAGTTGTGAGAGGCCATCTGTGTGGTCTAGCCGTGTGTCTCCTGCCATCTGTAAGCCACAGTACTCAGAGTGGCAAATCCTTCTCAGGCTCTGAATCTCTGCCTTCCTCTGTCTGACCTCTTGACCCAGTTGAAAGAGTTCATCTGATTGTCTCTTTATTTTCAATGGAACTGATTTGACCTTAATTACACCTGCAGCAATATCCCTTCACAGTAACATCTAGATTTATTGTTTATAAAAATCTATGTATGTATGTATGTATGTATGTATCTTTGTTTTTCAGCAGCTTGTTCATAATGTGGTAGATCATGGTGTGTGTGTGTGTGTGTGTGTGTGTGTGTGTGTATGGTACTGGAGATTGAATCCAGGGACATTCTATCTCTGAGCTACACCTGCAGCCATTTATTTATTTATTTATTTATTTATTTATTTATTTATTTATTTATTTATTTACTTATTTATATTTTGAAACAGAGTCTTGCTAGATTGCTGAGAGTCTTGCTACTTTGCTGAGGCTGGCCTCAAACCTGCAATCCTCCTGTTTCAACCCCCAAGTACTGGGAATACAGGCATGTGTCACCATGCCCAGCTTGATCATGGTTTTCTTTGCATTTATCCTATTTGAGGTTCGCTGAATTTCTTGAATCTGTAAATTTATACCCTACAGCAAAGTTGGGACACATCCAGTCATTATTTGTTTAAATATATTTTTTCTATACAGATCTTTTTCTCCTGCTCTTTTGGGACTCTGGTGATATGAATTTTAGAATTTTTGGTATTGTTTTATGGGTCTCCTAAATATCTGACTTCCCTCCCCTAATTTTTGTTACTGCTATTATTCAGATTACATAACTGCTATTGATCTGACTTCAAGTTCATCTCTTTTCTGAGTCATCTTCATTCTGCTGTCGAACATGGGTTTTAAGTTTCAGTTATTGGGGTTCTCAATTCTAAAATTTTTATTCGGGTCTTTTTTTGTCCTTTCTATTTCTGTAGTATGATGTACTCTCTCTCTCTCTCTTTTTTTAGTTTTTTAAATTGAAGTTTAATTTTAAAAAATACAGGAACAGTGAAGCAATCCTTCACAAACACATTTCAATGCGGCATAGTTTGGGGCACGAGGAAGGAAAGGGGTACCCTTCCCATCTCATCTTGCATCATTTGGCCAAGCCTTCTGGAGCAGGGTCTCTGGCCTCTGTGCAAAGGCCACTCACTGCCTATCTTTGTCAGTTCTGAAGGGTGGTGCGACGTTCTGTCTTTGCATCCATTTAAACAGTGATTACCTTTATCTCACAGAGTACAGTTGGAGAGGAGTTTTTGCCAGCCCCTTCCAATACATGACTGCTCTTACACGCTGGGGATCTCAGGGTCTCCTTTTTCTTGGTCCCCTGGCCAGCAATTTTCAGAGGTTTACTTTTCCTGCACAATTCCACACTTGATGTGAATAGGTTTGCCTGGGGGTAAAGAAGTGAGATAAAAGAGAAAGAAAAAGAAAAGAATTCCTCCCACTCTTTTCAGATCAAAGCATCCCCTGCCTTTGGCCAAGGGGTAGAATCTTCTGGGAGGTTCTGGTGCCTGTGTGACCTCTGCTGCTGCAGCTGCTCAGAAGTGCAGGTGTGTGACTCTGGCTTGCTTAGGGTGCTGCCAGCAGAGATCCAGAGGGACAAATGGAGACACTGCCCATGTCCTCTGCCCCATGGGGGTCCTGCTTCCCAGTCTTGTGGACACAGAAAGAAAGCTTCTCTTGGAGATTTTTCCATTGGTGCCCACAGTGTTGTGCTGGGGTCAGGACCCACCCTGAAGCCTAAGCCAGGAGAACTGAGAGTTAAAAAATAAATAAATAAAGCCAGGAAACTCACTGCTGCCTCAATTGTCTCATTGCTGCTGTTTTGATTTCCCTCCCCAGTGTGCCCGCTCTTATTTACTTTCGAGAATTCTCATATAGTTGCTTTATCTAGTTTGTGCAGAGGTTTCCGTTGTAATCAGTAGGAGAGAGAGTACAGAGTGTACTCAAGCCCTTTTTCCCCAGAACCAGAAGCCCCAGGTAGATTATTAATAATATAAATGACGGCCAGGCTGTAGCTTTAGATCTTAAAGTAAAAGACGTCATTAGTCTTGGCCTCGGTGATTACTTTCATCTGCGGAGAAAACCTATACTGAATTTCCTTAGTCCAGGGACAGATTATTGATACTTTGTAAATGCAGTTATTGCTCCTGTGATGTCTGTAGGAGGTTCCTTTATTTTTCTGTATATCAAACCACTCTCTTCCTCCTCCTCATCATGTATTTTTCTTCTTCGTGGTCTTCTCCTCATCTCCCTCCCCCTCAGGTACTGGGTGCTTCCTTTGTTCCAGGAGCCATGCTAAGGGCTTTGCATACATTATTATCTTTGAGTAGCCCCTCTTTGCAGAGGCTCTAGGCTGGGGCTGGTGCAATAATGCCTTCTTTTAAGGAAGCGCTCTACCACTGAGTTACATCCCCAGCCCAATAATGTCTTCTTTAGGAATCTGCTCTAGGTCTATTCACTCTCCAGCACGTGCCCAACACCTGGCCCAGTAGTTGATCCATATTAGATACTCAGTAAATACCTGTTTAGTGAAGAATACCGCCCCGACCCTGCTTTACAGGCTGTTTAAGGAGAATTTAGTAATTCGTCCCTACTGTTATGGGGTGCCGCACTCCCCAAACTCGTGGGTCCTTGGCTTGTGTGATAAAAGGAATTTTAACACGAGCCAGTCAGGAACAACAGGCAGGTCTTTATTTTAGGAACTTGGGGAGAAACGGGAAAAGGGGAAGGGGAATGGAAAAGGGGAATCCCAGGTCACCCGGACAGGTCGTAAGGGCAGGTCACAAGAGAGCGAACAAAGGAAGGTGCAGAAAATATATATGAGAGGGCGGGGTCCTTCCCTCCCCAGCCCCTCTTTCTTAGGTGTCAGGTGGGCGATAGGTGGGCTCCTCAGGTGGGGGCAGATCACAGAAAAGTTGGATCCTCCTCTTCTCAGGTTCCAGGATGGATGTGAGCTTCAGGTGGGGGCAGGGCTTTTGCGGAGATTACAGTGTGGAAACAAAGAAAAACTTCCAAGGGGTGGAGTTGGCTTAAAACTCTTCAGATTTTAAAAACTATATTTTCCTGGATCCTCCCAATACCATCCTTCCTACCTAACTTTTTCGCTTCCTAGCCTACCTCATCACTACCTCTCTTTCCTAAATGCAGCTGAGGGAAGAGACCCCTTAACAGGAATTGCCAGCTTCGCTTCTCATCTACGCACTCAGCAAATACCTGCACAGGCAGCATTCTGACTTGTGGGGACCCTGGGGAAGGGTGGATGAGACCCCAGTCCATGGAGCATCATTCTAATGTGCGAGAGACAGACAAGAAATAAATAATGGGCGGTGAATGAGATAATTTCAGATAGTGATAATTGATACACACACACACACACACACACACACACACACACATATGGAGAAAGGAAATATTTGTTTGCTTTTAATTGCCAAAAGTTAAGAAAAACAATTATCATTATTTAATTTGTTTTCTAGGTCCATATTTTCCAAGTGTTTGACCACCAAACAAAACCTTAAGTCGATGTCTCTGAGATTGGAGTGTCGGTACATGAGGTTGATATAATTACAGTCAAAAGATAAAGATGCTAGATATTTTTTTTTTTTTTTTTTTTTTTTTTTTCAGTACTGGGGATTGAACTCAGGGGCATTCTACCTCCGAGCTACACCCCCAGCCCTATTTTTTTTATTCTTTATTTTGAAACCGAGTCTCACTAAGTTGCGGAGTGCCTCACTAGGTAGCTGAGGCTGGCCGCGAACCCGGATCCTCCGGTCTCAGCTTCCCGAATGCTGGGATTACAAGCGTGCGCCACCACGCCCGGCTTAGATATTTTTTAGATTACTTGTGTATCTTTATGTGTCTTCATTTTTTTTTTTAAATAAAAAGAACCTTATGAAACCTTGATTAAAAATACATTCAAAGTCGGGCGTGGTGGTGCATGCTTGTAATTCCAATACTTTGGAGACTGAGACAGGAGGACCCCAGGTTCTTGGCCAGCCTCAGCAACTTAGTGAGGCCTTCTGCAACTTAGTGAGACCCTGTTTCAACATAAAGAATAAAAAAATAGGGCTGGGGGTGTACCTTGGAGGTAGAATTCCCCTGGGTTCAATCCCTAAATCCCCAGTAACACACACACACACACACACACACACACACACACACACACACACACATACATTTGAAGGTTCAGGGACTTTCCCATTGTATTTTCGGAAACTAGAACAGAATGTGGCACCAAACAAGTACTTAATAGTTGTCAAATGCTTCTAGGGAGATATTTGTTTTTGTTTTTCTTTCTGATCTCACAGATTAATACAAATTTAATTAAAACCAATGCAACTTGATTAGTGTTCAGGTTTTTTTAAAGGTAGCTATTTGATAGTAAAGTTTGAATAATAATGCATCTTTGAATAAGCAAGAATTTGTGAGCTCCCGAATAAATAAGATCATGTCCATTCTTCATTGTGGACTTGCTCCGTGCCAACTGCTTTCACACACTTACGTCTTCACAACTCTGCCCACTTTGCACATGAGAACACTGTGGCTTTGGAAGGTTAAGTTGAAGGTCATACAGCAGGTTAGTGGCAGAACTAGAATGTGGATCTCAGTCTTTATGGCTCTGGAACTTGTGTTCTCAACCGTCGTCAGTAGGAAGCCAGGGAGGCATGATGTCACTGCATCTGGATCTCTGGAACTGGGCTTCTTGGGGTTCAAATCATAGCTCTGCTGTGTGATCTTGGGCAAGGCATCAGACCTTTCTGTGCTTCAATTTCATCACCTCTAAAAAGGAGATGTGGACATTAACTAATAGTATTAGTATAATTAAATAAGTTAAGTTACTTAAAACACATGGTACATAGTTTATAATTAAAAAATTTTTATAGTTAAAAATGTTAACTACTTATCATTTATTTTTCCGAGCACAGAGTTTTGGGTGTTTGATCTTATGAGCTGTTGGTACTATATGTGGCCTTTAACATCTGGACCTTTCTTTCATTTGAAAGTCTGAAAGAAAGACTTTCTGTCTGTCTTTGCACACTAATTATGCAGAAGAATGGATTTCATTGTGGTATATTTGTGCATGCATATAGTATACTTTGTGTATGTGTGTTTCTAGGGATTGAACACAGGGATGTTCTCAACTCTGAGCTACACCCCCAGCCCTTTTTATTTTTGGTTTTGAAACAGGGTCTCACTAAGTTGATGAGGCTGTCCTCTAACCTGCAATCCACCTGTCTCAGCCTTCCAAGGACTGGGATTACAAGTGTGTGCCACCACACCGGGTCATATGATATACGTTGATCCTATCTCCCCGTTCCCTCCCTTACCTGCTTCTCTCAGCTCTTTATGAGCCTCTTCTTCCCCTCTGATAGTCTCCTTTGTAGTTTCATGTCTTCCCTTCCTCCCTCTCTCTCTTTCTCTCTTTCTCTCTCTCGCTCGCTCGCTCGCTCTCTCTCTCTCTCTCTCTCTCTCTCTCTCTCTCTCTCTCTCTCTCCCACATATGAGAGAAAAACCTTTGTTTTGTCTTTTCTGCATCTGGTTTATTTTATGTTACATAATCCCTTCCAGTTCCATCTATTATTCTACAAACGACAGGACTCCATTCTTGCTCAAGGCGGATCAATACTTCACGGTGTGTGTATCTTCGACAGGCTTTCCTCATGCATTCATCTGTCCGTGGACACCTAGGCTGATTCCTTGTGTTGCTACTTTGCACAGTGCTGCGGTAAGCCTGGGTGGGCAGGTGTCTCCTTGGTGCGACGACTCTGGCGCCTTCGGGTGTGTACGGAGGAGGGGAGCAGCCGTCTGACATGACAGTCCTACTTTTACTGCTTAGAGGAATGGGCCAGGCTGCTCTACTGCTGTGGCTTTGACCCCGCCCGCCTGTTCTGTTGGCTGGGGTCATGTGTCAAGTTGGCAGCTAATTTTCTCAGAGCGGTTGGCTGGAATGCGTCTCCGCGGCTGCGCCCACAGTCATAAAACATGCGGAGCCAGCCGCAAGGCCATCATCGCTGTGCGATGAGTGTGGACTGCCGTGTCTGTATTGATTGGGCAGCCATCTCTTGCTCGTGCAGAAACCCGATGTGGAGCCCACGCAGACCCGCCTGTGCTCTTTCTTCTGGCATGTTGACAAAGTCTGTGAACAATATTCCAGGGAGTGTCTTGAAGGGATAGACTGCGGGCGAGTCTGTCTTGCCCCACAGATCACCAAGCGAGATGACTGGCAATCCCTTCTGTCCACCCTCTCCACACCATCTGCAGAATCATCCTCTGAGACATTAATCTGAAGCTGACACTTTGTGGGTCAAAAATCTTTAGTGACAAGGAAACTTTTGGGGTGACAATGATGTTGAAAATCATGATTAAATGGTTAAATGATGGATATGTTTTGTCAAAAGATATCCACCAGCTGGATGTGGTGGTACATGCCTGTAATGCCAGTTCTTAGATGCTGAAACAGGAAAATCACAATTTCAAGGCCAAACTCAGCAATTTAGCAAGACCTTGTTTCAAAAAAAAAGAGTGTCACATGCCTGTAATCCCAGTACTTGGGAGGCTGAGACAGGAGGATCACAGGTTCAAGGCTAGCCTTAGCAACTTAGTGAGACTCTCAGCAACTTAGCAAGACTCTGTTTCAAAACAAAAAAAAGGAAAAAAAAAATGACGGGTTGTAGGTCAGATGTAGAATACTTCTGGGCTTAATCCTTGTACCACCATCACCAAAACAAGAACAAAAACAAAATAAATAAATAAACAAACAACAACAAAAAAACCCCCAAACCCAAACTGGGATATAGCTCAGACAAAACAACTCTGAATTAAATCCCTAGTACTACAAAAAAACTAAAAAACAAGACAAAACAAAACAAAATGCATGGGGCAGAGGGACACCCTAAAGCACATGATGTACCTACACAATCATAACAAGGTCACTCAATGAAGTGAACCTTAGGGGGAGGGAGGGGGAGGGAACGGGAATGGGGAGGGAATCGGGGAAGGGGTCAAATGAGAATTGTGTGCAAATATGTTGTTAACAATTTGTACTTAACAAAGATGTACGCTATATTGC
>PVLC010003529.1:66619-80279 GCA_004027655.1 Graphiurus murinus | reverse complement strand
CCCTAAAAGTAGAAACAACAACAACACTCAACCATACACTTAGAACTGGTCTGTGTAAGTTATACCTTTGAAAAATAAAAAATAAAGAGAAGCAGGGAGGAGCCTGAAGTCTCTGGGCACTCCGGCCTCTTCTCTGCCCTTCCCTCCTCAGGCAGCTTCCTCTCCCCTGCACTCTAGTCGGCCTCTGTCTCTGCCTGCTGGTCCTGTCTTCACGCAGCAGAAACATTTGCACGCATTGTTCTCTCTGCAGGAGAACTCTCCGTGGTCCTTCTCAGGGAGGAGCTTCACTCTCCGGCCAGGCCCTCAGCTAGGCCCCGGGGCCACAGAGATGAGTCAGCTACCCCCCCCCCCCCACACACACACATCATGGAGTCGTCTTCTTCTGGCAGATGGGATCCTCGGAATAGAGGGAAAGGAGGGAGGCAGGAGTATGTAGCAGGGCCTGGAGACAGGCAGGCACACGTAAGCGAGATCTCAAAGGCTTCCCTCCGTGTCTTCTTTCAGGAGGTCTCTTGCCCTACCTCCAATAAGCAAGAACAGGAGAGAAGAGAAGAGTTTTCACTCTGGAGTGGCTTGTCTCAGTTTCTAGCTCCATTCCTGATTAGCAGGGTGCCTTTGGGCAGGCGACTTAACCATTCTGCACCTTGATTTCCTATCTCTAAGATGGTGAGGACAAGAATAGTTCTCACCCCAAGGGATTAAGTGAATTAATATATGTAAAGGACTAAAGGCAGTATCTGGCTCATAAAAAAACATTTTATAAGTATTGCTATCAGTACTATTGCCTGTCAAATACACGGAGATGAGTAGGAGCCAGCCTTTAAAAAGTGCTTCTTTTTTTTTCTAGTGGGGAAGTTCAGACCATAAACAGGTAAATAAATCAGTACCAAGATGATACCTGCTATAAGATACGCAAAGAGGAGCATTTGCTGGGGAGGAATTACTTTGGAGGAGAGACGAGGAGGCCCTTGGGTGGGTGGGGGAGGGGGAAGAGAACCTCAGGAGGAGGGTTCACTGGGATTAAGTAAGGCCCAAGGGCGGGAAGGAGCCAGACACGCAAAGCCACAGGAAGGTCCTTCTAGGGGAAGAGGACAGCAGGGGGAGGAGGAGCAGGTACATTGGGGGGGGAGGGGGAGGACAGACTTGGGGGCTGCAGCGCTGGCTGGGCTGCTCAGCAAAGCGTGGCCAGCTGTGGCAAGAAGCAGGGATTGGATTCTAACTGCACTGGAAGACCCTGGAGAGCCTTCAGCAGGGCCTGATCTACCAGCACACTTAATCTGTTCAGCTTCTAGTTGAAGCCACCAGGGACGCCGTCTTCCGACTGCTCCCTGCAAATACTCTTCTGTAGATCACATCATGACTCTACCTCCCCCAGGAGAGAGACCCCCTCATGCCTGTCCTGTTCTCAGCATCCTCCCAGCTCACTAAGGTGTCCCTTGGCCCACCCAAACTCAGCCGTCCTGTGTCCGCACCCTCGGGACCTCCCTAAATGAATGCCCAGCTCCAACCTGGGAGGAAATGTTTCCAGTCTGTTCCAAAAGATGGGAAGTTCTCTATCACATGAAGCTTCACAGAGGATATGCAGGAAGGCATAGGCGAATATTTGCAACATCAGAATTAAAGTCACCTTGCAAACCAGCTGGGAATGCTGGGCAAAGGGCCCATTCCCCGTGGCTCGCTCAGATCCAGCCCTGCATTTGATGGAAAGTCTCTTCCTTTGATCGTATTTTCAGCGCTGTGACATGGTTTGCCCTTACCCCAACCATCTGAGGGTTTCCACGCCATCCCTGGCATCTTGGATTGAGTGCCAGTTGAGGACCAACACCACCGCCTTCAAATCAAGCCAGCCAGTGTCCATGAGAAAATGTACCCATTTGTCATTGTCGCCATAGTTGTGTAGCAACTGACTGCATGGGCATCTGGTCACTTGTCTTAACAGAACTAACACTGAGAAGATTTCTGAAGAGCCAGTGGATCGCTGGAGAGACAGCTTTTAGTGACTCCAATTTATGTGCCAATGACAGACAAGAAGCACTAGAGTAGCTTGGGAGGTTGAGGCAGGAGGATCTCAGGTTTGAGGCCAGCCTCAGCAACTTAGTGAGACCCTGTTTCACAATTAAAAAATAAAAAGGGCTGGGGCTATGGCTCCATGTTAGATCATCCCTAGGTTCAATCCCCAGTGCCACAAACAAGCAAGCAAGCAAACAAAGCGCTAGAACAACAACAACAACAACAAAAATAGGTTTCCTGGCTCAGAAAGTGTGACTTGAAAGATGGCTTTGTTTCTCAGCTTTGCAGACTTTCTTTGTGGCTTTAAGCAAGTTACTTAAATTCGTTGTGCTTCACTGGGGTTGATAATTAAATTTTACAATTACCAATGTGATAGATAGTTCTGCCTGTGATAATTACGTAAAATGCTCAGGAATGCATAATAGGTGCTTTATAAACCATTTTACATCCATTCCTGAATGGAGGTTGAATGCTATGCCATCCTAGTTTAGGGGGAAAGGTTTTAACTTAAAGACAAGGCTCACTCCTCTAGATAGGTTAAGCCCCCTACGAGGTCCCATCCTACCTTCCGTGATCTTTGCCATTCAATTATATTCTTCATTAGGTGTAATCCAGCATGAGGAAGGCGCTGGCCAGCTCACGCAGTTTATACTGCAGGGTAGGACCCATGGAGGGGATTTTAATTTGGGGGCAAGTGGAATAGAGTCTAGTGATAGTAGAAGTAAACCTTTTTCTAAGCAGCTATGCAAATTTGTGACATTTCTACAGAGTTCATTAAAAGGTAGTTGCAGCTAATCCTGGATCTCTCAGCATTGAGTCTTTTGAGCCTGGCATTATCTTCTGTAGGATTCAGCTCAATCTGTGGCCACTGAAGGGTGAGCTCAGTTCCAACTATCTTGACCTAAGAGTTGGGGAGACTTTTCCCATTTTCAAGTTCATAGGAGAGATACTATATTAATCTGTTTTGCATTGCTGTAATAAAGTACCCAAGGCAGGGAACTTATAAGCAAAGAGGTTTATTGTGGCTCATGGTTCTGGTGCAAGATTGAAGGGCTATATGATGCCCTTTTGGCTGGCAGAGTTACAAGGTGGTATAGAGCATTCCATGGCAAGAGACAGGGAGCATGTGTGTGTGTGTCTCTTCTGTTCTCTCTCTTCTTCTAAAGCCACCAGTATTTAATCATGAGGCTCCATCCTGGTGAGCGTATCTAATTCTAATCACTTCCCAAGACTCACCTCGAAACACGGTGGTCTGATTAATTTCCCACCCTCTTAATACTTCATGGTGAGGACTAAATTTCAGCACACTAACCCTTGCAGATGCTCAAGCCATGTCCAAGCCACAGATGATGCCAAGGGAAGATGGGGTACCTATCCTGTTCTGGCATCAGTGAAGCAAATCCGGAGAAAAATAGCTTCCCAATAAAGCATTTGTCAGATTGAATGTGAGGGTGTCTTGCTTCCCCATCTCATGAAAAAAAAAAAATCACACTTTTATATTATCAACATCTTCTGAGCTTAAAACCTTTGTGTGTTTTAAGGAAAAGTAAAGAGAACAATTATTTCTTTTTTCCCTCCTACTATTTGCATGGTCTGATTGGCCTCTCACTTCATCATTGTGATGGAAGTGGTCTTTGTCTCCACTCAAGAGTAGAAGAATTTAAGGTTAAGAAAACATAAGCCATTTCCCAGGGTTATGTGGCCAGTAAAGGGAGGTCAGGATGCAAAACCTCATCTGGCTCCAAAGCTCACGAACTTCTACTGGCTGAGTTACCTTTCCTACTGAAAATGGGCATTTTGACAAGTTGCTTTCATGCAAGGGTTTTAGGGGACTTTATTTCATGAGGCTTTATGCCAGATTTGGTGCTAGGTACAAGCCTTGAGATTGAACAAGACATATCTTCTCTTCTTCCTCCTCCTCTTCCTTTTTCTTTTTTGTGGTACTGGGGATTGAACCCAGGGGCATTCTACCTCTGAATTACACTCCCAGCCCTTAATTATTTTTCATTTTGAAGCAGGCTTTCACTGAGCTGCTGAGGACCTCGCTAAGTTGCTGAAGCTGGCCTTGAACCTGCGATCCTCCTGTCTCAGCCTCCAAAATACTAGGATTACAGGTGTGTGTGCTCCAGCACACCCCAGGAGGCATATATTCTTCAAGTTGTTCTCCAGCCTTGAATTCACATTATTGTGAATGTTAAATGTACTAGACATTTCACACAAGATGAAAGTAGACAGTATCTTCTTAACAGTAGTAGCAGCTAAGTAACTCCCGATGATACTGAAGTTATGTTTTTGGCCCAAGACAATTATTTAGGGTGTTAAGCAAGTTGTGAAAATAAGGCACATATAAAAGATGAGTAGATGAAAATGTCAACGTTTTCAAAGGCCAGGAGGGAAATTCAATTTCTGTTCCATTTTGTTCTTGGCAAACAGTCAGTTCCCTCCCTCTCTGTTTTCCTGTTAATCACAAGGGACCGTGGATCTGGCTTGTTTACGCCTTTGATCTGTTTGTTCATTGACGTTCACACAGGCTCTGGGACTGGGGTTTTAATTTTCTTTGTCATCTTGATGAATGCCCGAGCAGTTACACAGCGAAATGTGAAGTTCAATAAAACCAATTCGACAGTGGGACATGTTCTAAGGGGAAGGCTAGATGACATCTTATAAGCAAGGAAATGGCCTAGGAGGGACAGTTTGGGGGGAAATAGGCCTCAAAGTTTCAACGTATAAAAAGTTATCTATCTTAAGCTGGATGTTAAAACTAGATACAAGAACAGAAGAAGAGGAGACTCCCAGCAGGTGTCCTTATGGCTTCTATGTAAACTACTTTCCATGAAGTTCTGTATAATTAAGGCAAGTTCTATATAAACCAAGTTCTCTATGATTAAGGCAAAGTTATTTTCTGTTCAATTGGCCAATCGCTGATTTGCCACTGGATATTTCAATAATGTACACTTGAAAGTCAATTGGTAACTGGGCTTGGTGGCACACACCAGCCATCCCAGTACTTGGGAGGCTGAAACAGGAAAATCATAGGTTCACGGCCAGCCTCAGTAACTTAGTGAGACCCTGTTTCAAAATGAAAAAAAAAAAATAAGTAAGGCTGGGAATGTAGCTCAGAGGTAGGATGTCCCTGGATTCAAACCTTAGTACCAAAAAATAAACAAAAAAGAAAGAAAGGAGGAAAGAAAGAAAAAAAGAAAGGAAGGAAGGAAGAAAGAAATAAAAAAGAAAGTTAATATCAGCATCTGGGCAATCCAAGTGAAGGCCAACTTTCCCCATAATTATCTGGATAATTTGTATTTATTCTTGGTTATATGATGATCATGATAATAATTATTATTATTTGCTAATTATTCAAACTTGAGCTCTTAACTCAAAGGCTACCTCATTGGGGGCACCTTTCTAGATTTCAGACTAGGTAAAGTCCCTATGTTAATTACTCCAAAGTCACCTTCTCCTTTGTTTTTATAAGATTGTATGTTTGTACTATCTGTCTCTTCCTTAGACTATGCAATAAAGATGGGACCTGTAGCTCTGTCTTTCCTGCCTTGTGACAGGGCCGGCACAGAGAGATTCTTCAAAGAGACTGAACATGAAGGGATGTTACCCATCCTAGAGCACCCAGATATGCTGTGAATGAAAATCCTCTGTAATGGTTTCCAAGCTGGACAGTTCTATATACATCTCTGTGGATTTGAGCTTGGTTGATGGTTAACTAATGCCCAGCAGAATCATGGATTTCTGTCCCCTCATAAACAGCATTTTTAAAGGGGGGCAGGGAGTAGCTGAGCGTGGTGGCGCACGCTTGTAATCCCTATACTTGGGAGGTTGAGACAGGAGGATCGCAGGTTTTTGGCCAGCCTCTGCAACTTAGTGAGACCCTGTTTCAAAGTAAAAAGAATAAAATAGGGCTAGGGGGATAGCTCAGAGGTAGAATGCCCCTGGGTTCCACCCCCGGTACTACTAAAAATAAATAAATAAATAAATGAATAAATACATAAATAAATAAAATATAAAAAATAAAGGGGGTACGGAAAAGAAAATTTAGTTGAAGTTCTTAAAATGAGAGACCTGAACAGAGGCTCTTGCTCTCTGCTGTGAAAACAGACTCTTGGAATTGCTTCCTCCAGGCGTAATTTGGTGCCGACCCATCTTAGATGCCCTCGTGGGTGGCAGCACACATTTGAGAGGTGACTGGAGGGCCTCTGGCAGAGTGTGGGCGCTCAGAACAGCCAGAGCAGCCTGGCTCCCAGGAGAAGCAGGTTCACGAACTTGGCCTGAGTCACATCGCCAGACAGTCATCGTCAGGGGAACCACATTCAGGTCCATAATCTTATTTCAGAGACCAGAAATAGAAACCTGTAGGTTTTTTTGAGCTTTCTGAGCTTCCTTTTCTTTGTTATTTATGCATGTCTGCATTAAAAAAAAACAAAACATTGGTTGAGCACTTAATTTAGTGCAGGGTCTGAAGCAAAGCTGGTGCTCAATCCCAGTGACGGTTGATTGGCGCCACGTGTCAGATCTTGAGAGGATTCTCAAGGAGAAGCAGCATTCCCTGCTGGAACTGACCCTCGCTTTCACCTGATCCCAAGAACACAGTCCTCTTCTTGACCCTCCTGCCGGAATTGATCTTGAAGTGTCAGTACATTTTTAATTTGAGCGTATTTTCTCAGAAGGCCGGTGATAATGTGCCTCTAGACAGTCTGGCACCCAGAGACTCAAAAGTATTTCAAAACGGAGGAAGAAAGCTCAAAATTCCAAGAATTCATTTCCTCTCCCTGTCATTTAGATTTAACTTTTAAAATAATGCCTATAACGTAAATCTCTCTTCCTCTCCTGTCTCTCTCGATATATAATACACAGAGACATGTAATTCATCTTGAACTCAAATATTTAGGGTTCCAAGAGACCAGATATTATGAAATCTCTTAACATTTCTTTGCAAATACCCTAATACAGGTTCAACCTTGATTCCTACACGGGAAGAGAGAAACATGACCGCTCAGAAAAATGATGGCCTCATGGTGGTTGTCAAACTGATCATTCCATTTGGCCATGGTTTATCTAACTGGTTAATTGGGTGAGTCATTATTTAATAATAGCAAGCCGAAAAAGAACTTTTTAAAAAATGCTTTAGGGATTGGTCTGATTATTATACATTGCATACATGTATCGGAATGTCGCACCGTATTCCAGAAATAGGTGCAATTATTAAGTGTCAATTAAAAATAAATTTTAAAAAGCTTTAGAGAATCCAGGTGTGGTGGTGCATGCTTGTAAACCCAGTACTTGGGAGGCTGAGACAGAAGATTTGCAGGTTCAAGGACAGCCTTAACAAGTAGTGAGACTCTCCTCAACCTAGCAAGACCTTGTTTCAAAATAAAAATAAAATAGGGCCGGGTGTGGTGGCGCACGCTTGTAATCCCACATTTGGGAGGCTGAGACAGGAGGATCCGGGTTCGTGGACAGCCTCAGCTACCTAGTGAGGCACTCCGCAACTTAGTGAGACTCGGTTTCAAAATAAAGAATAAAAAATAGGGCTGGGGGTGTAGCTTGGAGGTAGAATGCCCCTGAGTTCAATCGCCAGTACCACACACACACACAAAATAAATAAAATAAATAAATAAATAAATAAATAAATAAATAAATAAATAAAATAAATAAATAAATAAAATAGGGCTGGGGGTGTAGCTCAAAGGTAGAATGCCTCTGGGTTCAATCCCCAGTGCGCCCCCCCCCCCAACACACAGAGTTTTAGAGTAGTAAGAGATAGCATTTTTATGTATGTACAAACAGGAAGGGAAAGAGAACACGACTTAGCTTAAGAAAGTCGCTGATGCTCTAGAGGTTTTAGCACAACGTTCTACGACTCTCTCCTCCGATGTCAGTTCTAACCAGCATATGGCTTGGTGAGAATTTGCATGCAGTTTTTTCTTTTTCATTTCAATAGTCTCAGCTGTATGACACCTTTCTAACTTTCAAGCATTCATTCCATTGTGTCTACAGAAGCGAATGGGCTTTGAGTCCCATTACCTGGCTTGTACCTGGATCCCACTGTTGATTCTGCTACACATCCTTAGGCACGTCATTCCATTTCTCAGAGCCTTCTTTTCCCATCTGTAAAGTGCAGAGGTGAGGGGATCCTTGTGAGCCGCTTGGTGCAATGCCGGGCACATAGTAACCTCTCAATAGCTGTTACCTTTCGGTACTTTACCTGGGTGTCACAGATTGGATGTCAGATGTTGTGAGAGTTGATGAACAGGTACCAATAATGCCTTGAGGAAAAACTTGGTTTGGGTTAATGTTTTCTAATTGACCTCCCCTTTCCCATAGAGTATCCTCAAGGTGGCCTCTGCCTCCTTCTGATTCATCCTCTTGGGACCTTTCTGTCCTCTAATTTCCTCCTTTCTAGCTTGTTTTTTTCCCCCCATTCTTGCCAGCTGCTTCTTCCTTGGTGATCTTGAAAAATGCCTACTCATGGCTTGTCTGTTACATCAGAGCCATATGTTTCATTTTATTACTGGCGTCCAACTTCTCTGGCTGACCTTCACTTCATTCAGAATTCCAGTCCTCAGATGCAATTTCCCTTCTTCTCTTAAAACACTGCTTTAGAAACTCTAAGTCAAAAATGTCACCTTGGTTGACTTAAGACTTTTGAGACTATTTTGCATAAATGTACACAAGAGACTCTATACACATACACATATATACTCAGCCTGTTAATGTTAATGTAAGAAAATTATTACAAATCTACTTCAAGCAAGATACTTACAAAAGAGGCAGGATATTGGAAATTACTCCACCTTGTCCCTGGAACTTTCTTCTGAAGCAGATAGTTCTGTTCATCTAGTTCAATGTCAACTAAATGATAGCTAAGAAAAAATTAACCCTTCAAAGTAAAATTTATTTTGATTTTTCATTCATAGGGATGTGCAGCACATTTCTTTTTCTGCTTGTACCTATTCAGATTTTTGCATCTAGTTCTGTTTACATCATCTTTTCCGTCTTGCCATTTAAATAATCAAAGGGAGCTGGGTGTGGTAGCATATACCTGCAGTCCCAGTACTTGTGAGGCTGAGACAGGAGGATCACAGGTTTGAGGCCAGTCTCAGCAATGTAGAAAGATTTTTAGTAACTTAGCGAGAGCCTGTTTCAGAATAAAAAATTAAAAAAGGGGCTGGGAGTGTAGTTTGGAGGTAGTATGCCCCTGGGTTGAATCCTCAGTATAAAAAACAAACAAACAAATAAGCAAACAAACAAGCAAATCAAAGGGCATTGTCTTCTGGTTAGCATGTGAGGTCTGAAGCTGTCTTTAGCATGCTGATAGGAAGGGCCCTGGTCTGGCTGGTCTAGAGCTCATAGCTGTATTGGAAAATATTATGTTTCCCCCAGAAAAGCTTAAGAGGAACATGGCATGGAGACATCTCTGGACCCTCACATTCATAAGTCAGTGTCCTTGAGGGATTCTCAGAGAAAAAGAGGACTGATCAAAGGTCAAATTGCTGAAGCAGGAAAGTGATGTGGTGGTTGGAGGCTGTTAACGGCCACTATTCAGCCCCTGCCTTGTCCCTTGTGGCTCATGCAGCTCTCACAGTACCTGCAAGGTGGATCTCATTAGCTCCTTTTTCCAGATCAAGGAACTTAAGGACGAGGGCCGGGTAGGTCACATACTCAAGGCCAGGTTGGGTGGCCTGACTCCACAGTCTAAACTCAGCATCAGCACACTGGTCTCTGAGACTAACTCTGTTTTTACCACCCGAAACTTCTGACAACCCAGTGGAGTGTGACTAGAGCCCCCTTACGATGTGCTCTTGGCCAGGCACGGTAGAGCACACATCTGGAATCCTAGTACTCGGGAGGCTGAGAGAGGAGGACTGCAGGTTTGAGGATAGCCTCAGCAATGTAGTTAAGCTTTCAGCCACCTAGAGAGACCCTGTTTCAAAACAAAAAGTAAGAAGGGCTGGGGGCTAACTCAGAGGTAGAATGGCCCTGGTTCAGTCCCCAGTCCCCCCCCCCCCCCCCCCCCCCCCCCCCCCCCCCCCCCCCCCCCCCCCCCCCCCCCCCGGCCATACATGCACAAAAGATGTCTCCTTGGTTGTCTGAGGCTGTCTCTAGACACGTGTGTCCTTTCTCTGCTGTCTTTTTCACTGCAGACAGGAGGATTCTTTACAGATTATTACTCTCTGATATTTTTCACCTCTGAACCAGGGTGTGAGTTTTGGCATGGAATTACTTAATTTCTCCTAACAAAATATGCCCTGATCCATCTGGATATGTACCAGTGAGATATGGAGTGAAAAGAAGGCTGAGACGGATTTATTTTACAACCAAAGGCCTCTGGAGACTGACTTGGCAGCTCACTGTTATATACATATATATATGGATACATATATATTTCATGTTATGTAGATGAAACCAATGATAGCATTTAAATTTTTCTTTTTGTATTTTTGCTGTGAGATAAACCACCAGGCAAAAGTTGCACATAAAGCATATTATAGTGAATTCAATCATGATAAATAGGAAAGGCATTATGTATGGAGTTGGACAAAGTTAGTTTTAGCTCTGAGCTCTGCAATTTGCTGCTGCTTGTCCATTCATGAGTTACCGGCCTCTCTGAGATTTGGTTTTCTAACTGTTAAGAGGAGGCAGTTGTATCCGCCAGCAAGGAATCAAACAAATTGTGTGTGAGATGATCCGAGGTGCTCACTGGATTTTTTTTGTGTGTGTGTGGGTGGGGGGGGGCGGTTAGTGGGGATTGAACTCAGGGGCATTCTACCCCCGAGCTACACTCTCAGCCCTTGTTTGTTTTTATTTTGAAACAGGGTCTTGCTAGACTGACGAGTCTCACTAGTTGCTGAGGCTGTCCTTGAACCTGTGATTCTCCTGTTTCAGTCTCCCAAGTACTGGGATTACAAGTGTGTGCCACCATGCCCGGCTTTACTGGATTTTAAAGAGAATGCTCAAGTCGCTTTTAGGTGACTCAGTTGGAAGCATGATATGTCAACCAAATATACAAAGGGGATTTATTTTCAGGGTTTGTTTATCATTTAAAAGTACATTTTTTATTTTGCATTATAAGGAGACTATTGTTTGAGTCTGCTCTATTCTTATAATCAGCTCAGGAGAAGTTTTGAGTCACGCACAAGGCATAGCTTAAAGAAAAACTGACAGGCATTAACATTTCATAAACATTCATCTCCGGGTGCATGAACACTGCATTTCAAAAATAAAAATCTCTTGGCATTATATCTTGTGGCATGTTATTGAAGGTGAATAATTGATCTGGCGCGGTTGTTTGAGGAAATATTTCTTCATATTTGCAAAGTGGATTCTTCTTTCTCATTACTCAGTAGATTTATTGCATGGGCAAATTGAATTCCATAATGCTCTTAAATGTTTCTCAGTAAGAGATGAATTTCAGGGGTTTCACATTTAATCAATAATTTTCTACTCGACTGTAGAGTAGGAGCACATTCCAGCCAGCTTGCTCGCCAGCATCTGAAGAGAGAAGACAAAGGTCACTGTCCAATGTGCTGAAAGCTGCTACCACTTAGGAAACCAGCGGCCCTGGGCTTGTTTTCTGGAAGGCATTTCATCCAAAGTTATAATCTAACATTTTAAAATACTTCAGCATGGTCAGGCTTTTTGTGGCTTGCAGGAAGACATCTATCAAGTATTGCTCTGATCCATAGAAAAAAATTGTGCTACTCCTGAAGTAACTTGATTTTACGTGTCTTCTTGTGGCAACAGAAAAATTTTGTCCTTGCTGCAAAGATAAGGACAAAATTAACTAAGACAAGGACCAGGACAAAATTAATTATTTTTTATTGTGAAAAGTACAATTTTTTTTTTGCTATTGGGGATTGGACCCAGGAGTATTCCATACCTGAGCTGTACCTCCAGCTCTATTTTATTTTAAAATGGCCTTGCCAAGTTGCTGAGGGTCTTGATAAGTTCTGAGGCTGGCTTTGAACCTGCAACTCTCCTGTCTCAGCCTCCCAAGTACTGGGATTACATATCTGGATTATAATTAATTTAATAATTTCATATTTTATTTTCATTTCCTGGGAAGCAGTGCTTGGGATTTGTGGATTTGCAGATACTGGTTATTATTTCTCTTTATCTTGGTGTTTTGGTGCTTAGAGTGTTTGAAGAACTGAACTACACAATGAGAAGTTAAGCTTTCATTTGTTACATTTGGATTTTATTTAGAACTACAATATCATAATAAACAAAACAGCAATTATAATGAAGTTATCATATACTCATAAAATATTTAAGTATACTTTACTAGGAAATTTGGGGCTGATATCTGAACATATTATATTAAGACTATATATTATAATTGATTTCATTTAATTATTTTATATTATCAATGCTTTTCTATACTCACCTTATTTTATTTTGATACTGAGGATTGAACCCAGCAGCATTCTACCACCACCCCTTTTTATTCTTTATTTTGAAACAGGGTCTTGAAACAGTTACTAAGGATCTCACTAAATTGCCAAGGCTGGCCTCGAACCTGTGATCCTCCCACTTCAGTCCTCCCAGGAACTGGGATTACAGGTGTATGCTACCATGCCTGGCTTTCACCTTATTTTAAAAGGAATGATTACAGTGAGACCAAGTGACAGAGTTCTGTCATGCAACGTGCCTTCTACCGAGGGCAAGAAAAAGCTCAGGAAGGACCCGTCGGCACAAAATGTGCTCACTCTCTCAAGTCTAGAAAACATGGAAGCTTGACAAATGTTCTTTACCTTCAGCATGAATGTGTAGCTTGGCTAGTGAAAATTACTTAGCGACTCCCTTGAAAAGAAATTTCCATTGCAAGCACTTGTGTTTTACTGCCCATCACGCATTACAGGGTGTCTGCTTTACTGTTCTCATAATCTAATAGCTTCTAATACTGAGCCCTAGTTTTTATTTAATTATTTAATTTATTTATTTACTTTGTGTGTGGTACTTGAGGATTGAACTCAGGGGTATTCTACTTCCGAGCTACTATTTTTTAATAGCCCTGTTTTTTAATTTTTATTTTGAAACGGGGACTTGCTAGGTTGATGAGAGTCTCACTACTTGCTGAGGCTGTACTTGAACCCGCATTCCTCCTGTTTCAGCCTCCCAAGAACAAGGATTACAGGGATGGGCCACCATGCCCGGCTTTTTAAAATTATTTTACATTTAAAATCATTTAATTATTATTTGGTACAAAGTAATTATATGTAGCAGTGGGTTTCATTGTGATGTGTTTGTACATGCACATAACATAAATTGGATAATTTCATTACTGAGTCCCTCCCTCTTCCCACCCTACTCTACTGGTCTTCCTTTCTTATTCCTCTTCCCACCCCACCCCCCCTCTTTCTAGAGCTTCCACAGATGAGAGAAAACATACATCCCTTGGCTTTCCAAGTCTCTGAGCTCTAGTTTTCTTTTTTTTTCTTTTTCTTTTTTTTTTTTTTGCGGTACTGGGGATTGAACTCAGGGGCATTCTACCTCCGAGCTATACCCCCAGCCCTATTTTTTATTCTTTATTTTGAAACCGAGTCTCACTAAGTTGCGGAGTGCCTCACTAGGTAGCTGAGGCTGGCCGCGAACCCGGATCCTCCGGTCTCAGCCTCCCGAATGCTGGGATTACAAG
>PVLC010003529.1:44067-66519 GCA_004027655.1 Graphiurus murinus | reverse complement strand
TCTAGTTTTCAACCTCCTCTTCTTTATCTTAGTTTCCCCACCCCTCTCTAAATAGCGTATCTCCCATCTCTCTTACTTCTTTTGGACCACATAAATGTTAAACTCCAGCTACATTCTTATAATTATCCTTGGAAAGATGCCCCACGTTTTGAGTTATTTTGGTTGTTTTTCTCACCTCTATCCCCACTTACCTCCTTCCACAGGCAACCACTCCACCATGTTTAATTAGTCCGCTTATATATATGTTCCTAAAACATATGGACTATTTTGTTTTATATATTTTATATACATAGATAACATTGCACCATAGTTTTGTTCCATTTCTTCCATTTTTTTATGCAGGGCTATTTAAATTAGCTATCCATGTTTACACATACACACACACACACACACACACACACACACACACACACACACAGTTGACTCTCCACATCTGTAAGGTTCCATATTCTCGGATTCAACCGACAGTGGGTTTAACCAACTGTGAACTTAAAATATTTGAAAAAAAAAATCCACAAAGTTATAAAAAGCAAGACTTGAATTCACTGTGTGCCAAGCACTTGACTGAATCCACAGGACCCACTGGTGCAGGCGGGTCCCGCTGTGACCCTGTGTCTCCGGAGGTCCTCAGTCTCCTCAGCGAGAGCACGTACAGACTTTTCTTTCCATTATTCCATAAATGACAGTATAACAACTATTTATCCAGCATTTACATGGAATTGGTTATTATAAGTGATCTATAGATGTTTTAAAGTACGTGGGAGCCGGGTGTGGTGGTGCACACCTATGATCCCAGTACTTGGGAGACTGAGACAAGAGGTTCTCAGGCTCGAGGTCAGCCTGGGCAACGGAGCGAGGCTCTCAGCAACTTAGTGAGATCCTGTTTCAAAATAAAAAATAAAATAGGGCTCAGGGTATAGCCTGGAGGGAGAATGTCCCTAGGTTCAATATCCAGCACCTCAAAAAAAACAAAAACAAAAAACAAGTACATGAGAAGAAGTGTTTAGGGTTTCTGTAAGTATTACACCATTTCATATAGATTTGACCATCCATGAATTTTGGTATCTGAGACGGACTCCTGACATCTCCAGGTACTATGATTAGTTTATCTGCTTCTTTCTATAGGTTTTATCAATGATGCTTCATATATTTGTGTATTGTATTATTTAGAGCATTACATTCATAAAGATTATGATTTTTCTTTTTTGTGGTACTGGGGATTGAACTTGGGGGCGTTCTACCTCCGAGCTACACCTCCAGCCCTATTTTTTATTTTTTATTTTGAAACCAGGCCTCACTAAGTTGTGGAGGGCCTCACTAGGTAGCTGAGGCTGGCCACGAACCCGGATCCTCCGGTCTCAGCCTCCGGAATGGTGGGATTACAAACGTGCACCACCACGCCTGGCTAGATTATGATTTCTTAATCTAGTTTTTTTATCTAACAGTATATTTTATATCCCTTTTTTCTTATCTTATGATAAGGAAATCTTAAATTCTCCAGTTCTATCTATGAAATCTCAAATTCTATCTCAAATTCTTTTTTCCCCCCTTTTTTGTGGCACTAGGGATTGAACCCGGGGCATTCTGCCTCTGAGCTACACCTCAGTCCTTTTCTTTACTTTGTTAATTAAAACTTTTATTATTGTTATTTTAATTTTTTTGATTTGAAACAGGGTTTTGCTAAGTTGCTAAGAGTCTCACTAAGTTGCCAAGCTGGTCTCAAACCTGCGATCCTTCTGTCTCAGCCCCCAAGTACTGGGATTACTCTGTTTGGGCTCCTTTCAAGCACTCTCTGGACTAGGGCTTGACCTTGGCCTGCTGAGCTCAATTCTAGCAAAGAGCCTTGCTAAGTCAACTTGGAGAGACTCTTCCCACCTTGACATATCATGAGATCTACCCCCAGCCTTGACATCTCAGTCCTTGGCCCCTTTACATGAATTATGTGAAGCTGGCTTTTAGCAAAAATCCTTCTCCCCTTGACAAATATTTAAGCAAGTTCTTCACAGTAAATTTCCATCCACTGACCCTCTCACTTGATTCTTTGTCTCTAAATCCCAAGCCTTCTTTGCCACATTTGAAGTTGAGCTCAGCTCTGTATCAAAGTCTCTCTCCTCTGCTGCAACAGCTCAAATAAAATAGAGAATAAAAAATAGGACTGGGGGTGTAGCTCGGAGGTAGAATGCCCTGAGTTTAATTCTCAGTAACACACACACACACACACACACACACACACACACACACATTAAATGTCTGGTGCAAAATTTTCCTTCCTTATGTATAGACCTCCAAATGTACTTTTGTTTCAAATGTCTCTTGTGTCTGTCTGTTTGTCTCTCTCTCTCTCTCTCTATTAAAGATTGAACCCAGGGGCATTCTATCTCCAAGCTACACCCTGAGCCCTATTTCATTTTTTAGTTGGAAACAGGGTCTCGCCTAAGTTGCTGAGGCTGGCTCGAACCTGTGATCCTCTTGTCTCTGTTTCCCAAGTCCTGGGATTACAGGTGTGTGCCACCACACCTGTCTCAAGTTTGTATTGATTGAAAGTTTGCCTGACTAAAATTATGGGCTTCCTTGTGTGTATAGCTCCTTCTGCTTCTTTCTTTCTGTGACTTCTTGAGTCCAGTGTTTGTACTGTGAATCTGAGATCCGTGTTGGAAGGGGCGTTGGGCTTCTTTGGACTTCCAGCTCCTTATCTGAAAAAGGAGGTAATATCAGCCTGGATTGCACAGGGGAGATTAGCGAAGTAGTGTATGAGGAAATGTGATATTCTTATTTATTTATTCATTTATTTATCTATTTATTTTTTGTGGCCCTGGGGAATTGAACCCAGGGGTATTCTACCTCCGAGCTATACCCTCAGCCCTATTTTATTTTGATTTTGAAACAGAGTCTTGCTAGGTTGATGAGTTTCACTACTTGCTGAGGCTGTCCTCAAACCTGTGATCCTCCTGTCTTAGCCTCCCAAGTACTGGGATTACAGGTGTCACCATCAAGCCTGGCTGAAATTTGATTTATTTTTTATTTTTTATTTTTTTGGTACTGGGGATTTAACCCAGAGGCATTCTACCTCCAAGCTACACCCTCAACCCGATTTTTTTTTTTTTAAATTTCTTATTTGGAAACAGGGTCTCACTAGGTTTCTGAGAGCCTCGCTTCATTGACGAGGCTGGCTTTGAACCTGTGATCCTCCTGCCTCAGCCTCCCAAGTACTGGGATTACGAGCGTGTGCCACCACGCCCGGCGGTAAATGTGATATTTTTGATGTGTTTATGGACAAGACAAGAGTTGCCCAGTTGCTTCTAATATGACTTTAAATTTTTTGACAAAATTCTTCCCTTTACAAAATGACAGAAAAGGGATGGAGAGATCGAGTGACATTTTCTTCTATTTCACAAAGTCCAAGAAGCCACTTTGATTTTTCTTATTAAAAAAAAAAAATTCCACAGAAAGTTATTCTTCTGTGGACAGCTTAACGACTTTTAGCGGCTTCTTTTTTCTGAAGCCTGTGACTCACAGCTCGTGACCAAGCTCTGCCGTTTTCTGGCCACTGTGTGGAACCCCGCGGCTGGGCAGGATGGACGCAGCCCTGCTCGAAGGACTCCGCCTGGGCACATCGGGGTAGTCGTTTGCAGGTTTGCGGTGTCTCTGCTACCGTGAACTATTTTTCTTTTTCCATCTTTCCTTTCTGAAGTGTTAACAAACCCAGAAGTAAATCTGGTTAGTAATTTATTTTCTATTAATCACAGTGGTCTTTTTTGAGACATTTGGTTCTGAGGCCTCTGGGTTTGCTCAGTGTCCTGGCCCGGTGTCTTTTGGAAGTGAGTGAGACGGGGGACTGGGGGCGGGGGGATGGAGAGGAACCATCCTGCGGGTGTCCTGGGAGGAAAAGGAGACAAACTGTAAACGGTATGTTTGCTTTCTCCTCCTGGGTGCCCTGACATAATAGTATATCAATAAACAGCTGTGCAAAATACCGCCCAGATGTATTTGCTGATGTGTACAAGTAGCCTCCTATTTCCATTGGCGTCGTGTTGCCTTTGTTTTGCCTTGATGTTTCCCAAATTTGGACTTTTAGAAAAACAAAAACACAATCAGGGCCAAGGAGCTCTCTTAGGAAGACCCAACGCCGGCTGTGCTCTCTGCTCCTTTTTTCAAGCCAGGCAGATGGCGAATCCCATTGCCAGGTCCAAGCAAGAGGCAGATCTCCGAGTGGACCCGCACCGCACCGTGCATTTTTAAAAATCCAAGGCCTAGCCGGGCGTGGTGGCGCACGCTTGTAATCCCAGCATTCGGGAGGCTGAGACCGGAGGATCCGGGTTCTCGGCCAGCCTCAGCTACCTAGTGAGGCACTCCGCAACTTAGTGAGACCCGGTTTCAAAATAAAGAATAAAAAATAGGGCTGGAGGTGTAGCTCGGAGGTAGAATGCCCCTGAGTTCAAACCCCAGTACCGCAAAAAAAAAAAAAAAAAAAAAAAAAAAAAAAAAAAAAAAAAAAAAAAAAAAAAAAAAAAAAAAAAAAAAAAAAAAAATTCCAAGGCCTTTGAAGACATTCCGCTCTGTGAGGGTGGGGCAAGGACATGTCGCCAGTGCAGAATGAAAGTGGCTTTCATCTTCTCAAAGTCGCCTCACATCTGGGTTCCACAGAGCGCTCAGCCTTCGCATCTGCTGTGTCTGTTATGGTGGGGACTCATTCTCAGGCGAAGTGCTCATAAAGTGACCACAGAAGAGATCGCTGGCATTGATGTACTGACATGAATATACTTATCGCAGGGACAGCAGGTTAGAAAAAAAATTATAATATTTTTCTCCAAATTCCAGCATGTTTAGGTCTATCAAACCTACATTTTTACCATAAGGACCCACAAAGTTTCCTCTTTTTTTTTTTTTTCCTTTTTTTCTGGTGCTGAGATCGAACCCAGTGACATTCTATCTCTGAGTTATTCCCCTCCCACCACCAGCCCTATTTTGTCTTTACTTTGAAACAGAATCTCACTAAGTTGCTGAGGCTGGCCTTGAACCTGTGATCCTCCTGTCTCAGTCTCCCAAGTACTGGGATTACAGGTAGAGGGCCACCACGCCCAGCTTCCCCCTCCTTTTATCCTGCAAAAGTGGGAATTGCAAATCTACTTTTGTGTTTGCTGGCTAATCACTAAATTGATAAATAAGAAAAGAGACCTCCTGGAATGACCGGAGAGAGCTGGGTGTGGTGGTGCACGCTCCTAAGGATCCTGGTTCGAGCCCAGCCTCAGCTACTCAGTGAGGCCCTCTGCAATTTAGTGAGACTCTATTTCAAAATAAAGAATTAAGAGCCGGGTGTGGTGGCACACACGCTTGTAATCCCAGCATTCGGGAGGCTGAGACCGGAGGATCCGGGTTCGCGGCCAGCCTCAGCTACCTAGTGAGGTACTCTGCAACTTAGTGAGACTCGGTTTCAAAAAAAATAAAGAATAAAAAATAGGGCTGGGGGTATAGCTTGGAGGTAGAATGCCCCTGAGTTCAATCCCCAGTACTGAAGAAAAAAAAAAGAAAGAAAGAAAGTGGGGGAACAAGCTTTGGCCCAGTGGCTTGGGGGGCGCTGCAGAGCCAGCTTGCGGCTGGGAGCACATGGCTTCCCCCTCAGCTCCGCCCTTTGGGGGTATGGCCTTAGGCTACCTGCTCACATATCTGGGCTTCTTGAGCTTTGTTTCCCTTTTTATGGATGTATGTATTTATGTATTTATTTTTTGGTGCCAGGGGCTGAAGCCAGAGACCTTCTACACTCCTAGCCCTTTTAATTTTTTATTTTGAAGCAGGCTCTTGCTAAGTTGCTGAGGCTGGCCTCGAATCTGTGATCCTCCTGTCTCAGCCTCCTAGGTACTGGGATTATAAGCATGTGCTACCACATTTTGATAAAGTTGGAAGATGCCTGGGACAGTTGTGTTGCTTCCGTTTGGGGGTAATTACGAGTAAAGCTATTGTGAATATTCTTGTACATGTCTTTTGGTAGACATGTGCACTCCTTTTTCTTTGGTAAATAGCCAAGAATGGATCTGCAGAGTCATGGCTATACCTATGTTTAGCTTAACAAGTCCTCTCTCTAGAACTTTCTGGAATATTCTAGAGATGGATTTCCAATGACCTCAAAAATTCTGATGAAGCATTCTAAGGTTCTGGAGAACTCAGAAGACAAGGATTCAGTCATCCAGAAAACCCACTGGCGATATTGGCATGAAGGAAAGAATTCTGTGTTCTGGCAGATCTCAATGACTTAAAGAGAGCCAGAATTTGAAGGGTGTAAGGCCTGACATTGCCCCTGCTTGTGGAGGGCTCCACTTGATGCCCTTCCCTGTGGGAGGATCGAGGATTATTTATTTTCCCAAGTTGAATTCAGGCATGGCCATGTGACTGGCTTTGGACAAGAATGGTCAAGGATAAAAATGGATAAAAATGACCCTTGCCCATGTGGTTGTGGCTCTAAAAGTCAGCACATAGTTTGCCAGAGTCTCGTTCCCCTCTGCCATGATAACTAGCAGTATTCAAGGTCAAGGCTGCTCTTGCTGCTCTGCCTGGGACCCATAATTAAGGTCCCATGTAGAAATCCACAACGGATGCACTGACATGTAGCATAAGGGAGAAACAAATATATATTAAGTGACTGATAATTTGGGGCTATTTGTTACACCATATAGCCTAGCCTGTCCTGACTGATACATTTCCTAACAATGGATCCCTGAGTAGTATGTCATGGGAATTCGTGACTCATAGCTACTTAACCTATAGAATGGGGAGATGGGAATCTCTTTGGGTTGTTGCGGGGGTTTGAAATAAGCAACAGAGTGTGAGGTTGCTTTGGAAATGTTCTACAAATATGAGACTTGGTTCCAGTTGTTGCAACCTAATAAATGGTTAAAGGCACAAGCTATGGAGTTAAGCAGCTGGATCATTTACTAGCTGTGTGACTTTGGATAAGTTACTTAACCTCTCTGAATTCCCTTAGTTCTAAAATGTGGCCTGTAGTTGTATGCACCTTAAGGGGTGGGGGGCAGACTCAATGCAAAAGTACAGCTAAAACCCAGCACAGCGTCTGACTTATATCAACTCTTTGCTGAGGCTTGCCTGCCATGGTTGATGTCACTGCTGTTACTATTGTTGTTGTTACCTAGGTACATTTTCTGTTGGCATCAGGATCAGAGAACCCAGGGGAGGGCTGGGGTTCTGGGATTCTGTTCAATTACAACTAGAGCAAAACATGCTTCTCTCTTAAAAAAAAAAAAAAAAAACAACAACAAAAAAAAAACCAAATCTGCAGGCAGAGAAAATATCCACGCAAGGGAAGTCGTGTAAGTGTTTTAGATTTTGTGTTCATAAGACTCTATTAAAGATCTGCTGTTGAAAGTGTCTTCTTTCAAAAACAAATCAATAGTGCACAGAGGCCAAGATGCTAAGTTCTCTTCTTCTGGCTAGAAGTTATTCATGAAAAAAAAAAATGGTATGTTTGTGGAAACATTTATTCATTCTACTATCTGCAGGCAAAGCATGGGGTGAAAGAGTGCGTAAGACAGGCCTTTGCTCATTGTCTGGGGGGGAGGGGCACCTCTGTGCATAATTAAAATAAGGTGCCATGAGGGTCTTACATGACAGAGCATCATAGGGAAGGGGACCAGAATATAGATGCAGGAGTGAGAGATGCCATCTAGGTAGGTCCTGGCCAAAGCTTTGGAGAGAAAGTGACATTTGGCTCGGGTTATTTAGGCTAACCAGACACTCTTCGGATGTTTGGGCCCCGTGGGGGAGAAGAGAGGCTGGGAGGCCGGAGGTGGAATATGGCTGCAGGTGAGACAGAATGAATGGCTGAGGCTGGTTGGAAGGGCCCTGATGCAAGTAGGGAGTCTGGACGTGACTCTTCAAGCAGGTAGGCATGTTTTAGAGGCATGTGCACTCAGCACATACCCTAGGCCAAGCATCAAAGGCAGAGAGGAAGAAAAATCAGCCAAGTTATGAATTATCTTCTATTTATATCTCAAGCAAAGTTTTCAGCTTGCTGGACAGGACGTTGTTGGGATGCCACTGTACTAAGCTGAGAGGTTTGCTGTTGGGGCCTGTTAATGAGTCAAAGTGGTGTTATGGAACCAGGCGTGGTGGCGCACGCTTGTAATCCCTGTACTTAGGAGGCTGAGACAGGAGGATCCGGGTTCTAGGCCAGCCTCAGCTACTTAGTAAGGCCCTCCGCAACTTAATGAGACCCTGTTTCAAAATAAAGAATTAAAAATAGGACTGGGGGTATAACTCGGAGGTAGAATGCCTCTGGGTTCAATCCCCAGTACCACCAAAAAAAAAAAAAAAAAAAGTGGCGTTGTGGGGTGAGTCTGCAGGGTGAGTTTATATCCAGTCTCAGGACCATGAGGATTTCTCCCTCCCTCTCCTTTTGCTCAGCCTGTTGGTTGTGGGAAATAGAGGCCGAGGTGGAAGCAGGTCAGGGAGACCTGCGCCTGATAGATGGAGGGCTGGGGCTGGCCTTAGCCGAATACCTTCCCGGACAACTAGTATCAATGAACAAAAGAACGCTCTCATCGTTTTGTTTTTAATAGCAGAATATTAAATCACCATCAAGGGGTTAATGGCTAAGTAAAGAGAGGTATATATTTCACCATGATATATAATTACATTGCACCAATAAAGTATAAAAAAAGATGTTAATTACATCTAAAAAAGATGTATAAAGGGGAATACTGTATGGCAATTTAAATAATTTAATGAGTACTATGCATATGTTTTGGTTACAGCTCTGAGATATAATTTTGGGCTAAAAAGGGAGGATATTTACTGGATGATACCACTTATATAAAGTTTAAAAAATGCCCAAGACAGCTGGATGTGGTGGCACATGGCTGTAATTCCAGTACTTGGGAGGCTGAGATAGGAGGATTGAAAGTTCAAAGGTCAGCCTCAGCAACTTAGTGAGGCCTTCAGAAATTTAGTGATACCCTGTTTCAAAATAAAAAAATAAAATAGGGCTAGGTGTGTAGCTCAGAGGTGGGATGCCCCTGAATTCAATCCCAAGTACCTAAAAAAAAAAAAAGAAAAGAAAAAAAAGGAAAAAAAAAACTTATTTGAAGATATATTGATATGTGGAAAAACATAAAAAACTGATGAATCTCTGGGGTGGAAAAGAGAGGAAGAAAATGGAAAACATCCACGCAGGGGCTTCAATTTAATCTGTAGTGCTTCCTTTGTTTTGAAAGCCAAAAGGCAATTAGGCAAATGTTAAGATGAGCTTAAAGTGGGGCTGTGAGTTCATGGTGGTTTATTATTTTCCTCTCCATCTTTCTCGATTTGAAATATTTTACAGTATGCTAAAGTTTTCAAAGGCCGTGCTTTAATCAATGCATCGAGACCTATTAAGGCAAAAAGCAATGCCTCCAGCTCTGAGTGGGCTTCCTAATTGCTCTTTCTCCCCCGTGCCAGCTTTTGGTTTTCATCCACGACGCACGCATGTGTGTAGGTGTGTGTTTGGAGGTACGCAAGAAGGAAGTGAACATATTTGTTGAAACGGGGTATTGTTTGTACCAGAGACTAAAAACATATTTTCTCTAAATGAAATGCAAAATGTGTTCCCTTCATGAATAGAAGGAGTCCTGCTATGGAGAACCGGGCGTGGGCCCCCAAAGATGGAGGAACGTAAGAGGTGAGCCCGGACTCTGTGGGGAAGGCCTTCTGACCAGGGGAGACGGCTGAAGGACTTGGCTGTGGTTTCTGGAGCCATGAGGCCATCTCCGGCCAGAGCCAGACTCGTGTGGCCGCACACAGGTCGGGTCTGGTGGAGGGACTGTAAGCCACGGCGATTCCGAGTGACGAGGGGAAAGCTTTTCTAGGACAGGCAGCATCTCCTGTGGTTTAAAAACATGTGTTAAAGTTTGAAGCAGCATATTTACTATTAAAAACATATTTTCCATTTTGAATTTCAAAAAATTTTTTTAAAAAAACTGTTTTGAACCTCAGTAAGTCGTAGGGGAAGAACTTTTGGGAAAAAATATATTTATTTTTTGTTGTTTTTGTTTTGTTTTGTTTGGTACTAGGGATTGAACTCAGGGGCTTTCTGCCTCCAAGCCATAATCCCCAGCAGCCTTTTTTATGTTTTATTTTGAAACAGGATTTTGCTAAGTTGCTGAGGCTGGCCTTGAACCTGTGATCCTCCAGTGAGACCTCTCAAGTATTGGGATTACAGGTGTGTGCCACCAGGCCTGGCTGGAAAATAATTTGACTCTGCTCTGCATCTGTCACTCCTCCCCAGTGGGGTGGGGAGGATGAGGACTAGGAGCGAGTGGCTGTGAGATTTACGGAAGGGGCGGGCACAAGGTAAAAGTTGAGTGACACCTCTCCGCACCAGTGCGCTCAGGGAACCAGAATCTTGGTGGTGATGGTAGAGTTTTGACAAACAACACCTGATCTTTTTCCTCCCTGAGATTCCCCTATTGGGGACGGGTGACTAGTCGACAGCCTTGGTTTCTGGTTGTTAAATACTGCTACTGTTAACCATGGTGTCTCTGGGCATGCGTGATTTCAAGTGTCTTGGACCAGAGCCAGTACTTTGAATCCCAGTAGTGGGCAGCGGCGTTCCTTGCCGTTTGTTTTTGAGACTGTCACTGTTGATGCAGGACCACAGGTAGCAGGAGCTGAGGGGAACCCCCGAGGGACTGGGGCTTTAGTGGGTAAACCAGGGAATGAGCAGAGGCCGGTGGAAATCTCTGGACACGCGTCCTGTTTTTTTTCAGGCTGCCCGATGAGGAGGAAGCGGCTCTGGACCTGCTGCCATGAGGGCGATGTGGCAGCCTGGGTGGCCGAGCATCCTCGAGCGGCCTTCAGACGGAAGGCTTGCCAGAGACCCCCGCTCTGACAGCCCAGGGCCTGGCTTTCTTGAGCGCCGTCTGCTACCCTTGGTTAAAACTTTCCTTATTTATGAAGATCCAAGATGCACTAAAATGCTTAGGAAGTGCTTTGGTCCCACAACAACTGCAAGCCTCTCCTCTCCCTCTGTTCTGATAGTTGATAATTTGCTGAGTGGTAAGGTTTCTGCAGGGAATCGGGTGCTCTGCCTTGGAGTCTAGTCTTGGTGGACTGTTTTGCTGAATTCCATGCAGAATCGCTCTGCCAGCATGAAGCTTTTGACCTTTGGAATGTTATTTCTTTAGCACAGGGAGTTTAAGGATAGGTATTGGACCATATGGCCTTGAAACATGTTCATGTATAATTAGGGGAGGGGCAAATGCCATGCCCCTGTTGATTACTCACTTACTTAATTTATTCACTCATTTATTTATTTTTGGTCCTGGGTATTGAACCCAGGGACATTCTACTTCTGAGCTACACCCCCAGCCCTATTTTATTTTTAGTTTGAAACAGAGTCTTGCTAGGTTGCTGAGAGTCTCACTACTTGTTTAGGCTGTCCTCGAATCTGCGATCCTCCTGTCTTAGCCTCCCAAGTACTGGGATTACAAGTGTGTGCCACTACACCCAGCTCTTGATTACTTTTTGAACACAATTACCCGAGGAATAAGAGAGGAAGCTACACTGGTGTCTGCTGGGGCTTCGGAGTGGTGACTGTCAGAAACCCCAGTATATCAGTGTGGATTTTTTTTTTTTTTCGGTACCAGGTATTGAACCCAGGGGCATTCTACCTCCGATCTATACCTCTAGTCCTATTTTTTTATTCTTTATTTTTATTTACTTATTTATTTATTTATTTTTGCGGTACTGAGGATTGAACTCAAGGGCATTCTACCTCTGAGCTATACCCCCAGCCCTATTTTTTATTCTTTATTTTGAAACAGGTTCTCACTAAGTTGTCGAGTGCCTCACTATGTAGCTGAGGCTGGCCATGAATTTGGATCCTCAGGTCTTAGCCTTCCAAATGCTGGGATTACAAGCACGTGCCACCACGCCTGGCTATTCTTTATTTTTAAACAGGGTCTCATTAAGTTGCAGAGAGCCTCAGTAAGTAGCTGAGGCTAGCCGAGAACCCGGATCCTCCTGTCTCAGCCTCCCAAGTACTGGGATTACGAGGGTGCACCACCACGCCCGGCTTTATCAGTGTGGATTTTGACATGGCCATGGTCAGTGTGGCGGCCCCTGTCCAGTTCAATGAAGACAGGCACGTGAGAAGATTAGGCGGACTGCACAGGGGTTATTGATTCATCTTGAATAAATAAAAAAAAGCCACTCTCAGTCTCTTTGGACACATCATGGGCAGGGAGAAGGGTTAACACAAGTGTCTGAAGATAACCATTTCATTCTGGTTTTTGCTGCATATCGTATATAGTTAGGGGAAAATGCACATTGATCCCATTGTCTTGAATGTTCCCTGCACCAGACCGCTCCCTCCTCCGAATTGCTGCCCCTTAGTCATCTGTCAAACCCCAGCTCTGGTTTCCCCTCCCCTGGGAAGCAAGTCTTCAGAGACAGCGAATCATCCATCTTGGGTGCCCCTTTGTGGCCTCTAGCCCTTTTTACTTTTTATTTTGAAACAGAGTCTCATCAAAGTTGCTGGGAGTCTCACTAAATTGCTGAGGCTGGCCTTGAACCTACGATTCTCCTGTCTCAGCCTCCCAAGTACTGGGATTACAGGATTACCTGCTCCTCTGAGCTAATTTTTACAGATGGAAAAACTGGGGTTAATAGGGGTTAAGGAACTCGCATGGGGTCTTCACCTTCACCTGGAGCAAACCTGGGTGGGGCTGATGCTCAGGTTTCATTTTCTAGAATAAGCCTCTGTTAGATGGTTACCAATTTACTGTGCGTCACATCTGTTTGATCAGTTTGCTGCTATTGGGCAGAAAAAACCATTTCTTTTTCCTACGGATTTGCAAGGTTCATGGCTGAGACTCCCGGGATTTGCAAGGTTCATGGCTGAGATTCCCGTAAGGAAAGACAGATTAGCAAAAGAAAAAACATACACATGTATTTAAGATGAGTTTCATGTGATATAGGAGCCTTGGAAATGAAAGCCCAAAGACCTGTATTTGTGTGTGTGTGTGTGTGTGTGTGTGTGTGTGTGTGTGTGTGTGTGTTACTGGGGATTGAACCCAGGGTTATTTTTTATTTTGAAACAGAGTCTTACTAAGTTGCTGAGGGTCTCACAAAGTCAGTGAGGCTGACCTGGAACCCGTGATCCTCCTGTCTCAGCCTCCCAAGTACTGGGGTCTCAGGCCTGTGCCACTGCATTCCGCTTGAGATCTGTGTATTTTTTACACACAGTTGTGCACAAGTATGATTGGAAGTCCAACGGGTATAACCTACTGGGAATGAACTTGGCTGGGGGAGGACTCAGCAATGACTGTTTGTTCAGTTTCTTCTTGGCAGCTTTTTCATCGCTGTGACCAAGTTATCTGACAAGTGCAACTTTGAGAACGAAAGGTTTATTTGAGAATCTCGGTTTCAGAGGTCAGTCTATGATCCGCTGGCTCCCAGGCAGAAACCTCAGCAGCAGAGCCTTAGCACATGGCAGAGGAGGAAAAACTGTGCTCATATCAAGGTAGCGGAAGCAGAGAGTGAAAGGGGAGGGAGAGGGACCGAAACAGTCCCCAAGGCGAGGCCCCCAGGGACTTAGCTCCTCCAGCCGTGCTCTGCCCCCAACCCTGGCTGCATGGTTTAACACATGAGCTTCAAGGAACATTTTAAATCCAAACTCTGACAGCATGCTGTTGTGACATTGCTCACTCCAGGTGTCGGCAGGGTACCAGCCACCAGAAGTGTGAGGGAGAGGGGGGAATGAAGGTCAGAGAGTGACCTGCCTAGGCTTCATGGGCTGCTTCAGGGAAGAAGGGGCAAGGGGGTTCTAGTTTCCATGGCTCTCTTGGGGGGGGGGCAGGAGAAGGTCTCCGAGACTTTCCTGCTTCTTCTATTTCCTCAGTTTCCAAGGGGCCATATTTTGGGGCTGTGTTTCCTGCACTCCATCAACATCCACAGTCTACTTAGGGTCTCTGGTCCAGGGGAAGCAACTGGAACTTTTCCAGTGCAGTAGAAATGCACTCGTGTTGGAGCTGCTGGCTTCGTTCTCCAGAAGAGACCTCAAGGTCCTCCCCATTTTGCAAAACTCCTGCATCTATACTTCTATTTATATGCACAACAGCTTGCAGATCACCTCTCCCCCACCCCATAGTTCCAGGGGGAATAAATTCTGTGCAGTGTATGATGAAGACAGGGCTTCCCTCTCCCCCCCCCACCCCCACTTTGAAAAGAAAAAACAACCCATTGCTAGTTGATTTCAGAAGTTGCTAAAGATCATTTTGCTAATGAGCGTCTCACGTTCGTGGAACACAGAGAGACATGGTGTGTTTGGTTTCAAGGCTCCCGATGACAGCAGCAGGCAGCTCTGGGGGTGGACTCCGATGACGCCCGGTGCGAGAATTGTCCTTCGTGCGGTATGGCTCAGTGATGCGCCATCTGTTCCTAGGATGATTCCTGTAGCTGTGGAGGAGCTACAGAAATATTCCTGCCAGGTCTTCTCAAAGTTTATCTTCTTCTCTCCTTGCATAAGACAACCTTTTATATAATATGCGGGCGAGTTGGGAACAAGAGGGCAATGAAGAGGCATCTTGTAAAAAATGATCTTCCGGTCACCCAGCTTGGTGGCTCTCGGTCTCCATCCTCTCCTTCCTCTGCTCCCCTCGGGATTCCAGGACATAGCTGTGCTGGTTGTTTCAGTAGCCAAGGATGGCTTAAAGGGTGCTGTGATGGGTTGTTTGGGTTTCTGTTTTGGGCTTCAGTTGGGCCAGCATCTGATCTCCTCTTTAGTTTTTTTGGGAGATTGAACACAGGAGTGTTCTGCCTCTGAGCTACACTCCCATCCATTTTTGTTTTTTATTTTTGAAACACTAAGTTGCTGAGGGCCTCACTAAGTTGCTGAGGCTGGCCTTGAACCTGCAGTCCTCCTGTCTCAGTCTCCCAAGTACTGAGATTACAGGCATGCACCACCCAAGCCCAGGTTCTTTTTATTCACTTAATTTTACATGCGCATAAATGCCAACTCCTGCCACCTGTTCCATGGGAGACACAGATGAGTAAGAGGAGGACCCTGTCCTGCTTGTCACCTAGCAGTCATCGCCAGAATGAGTGGCTGGCCTGACCACTTTGGGCAGCTTTCACAGAGTTCTTAAAAAAATGTTGGCATCATTGGAATTTTTTTTTTCCTTGCCAAATATGTAGGAGTCATTTGAACAGGAGAGCTGGACAGCGGAGAGAGGCATGAATTCCATCACCCAGTTAGCTGAGTGTGTCGGGTACCAGACAGATCATTTGTAATGTTCTGTGAATGTGGGGGGAGCCCCAAGATCACAGCCATGGCAGCGGGGCGTACCCCTGGGCTTGAGCCCGGCCCTGCCTCTCTCTAGGCTTGAGATCCTGGGCAAATCTCTTGGCTCTCTGAGCTCCTGCTCCTGAAAGCCCCCTCTCAGGTCTTTGGAAGGACCAGATGAGATGGTGTGTAAGAAAGCCTCTGACATAGACTCCCAACTCATGAAAGGCTTTCTTTCTTTCTTTTTCTTGCAGTACTGGGGATTGAACACAGGGGCATTCTACCTCCAAGCTATATCCCCAGCCCTATTTTTTATTTTGAAACAGGGTCTCACTAAGTTGCGGAGGGCCTCACTAGGTAGCTGAGGCTGGCCTCGAACCCAGATCTTCTGGTCTCAGCCTCCCAAATGCTGGGATTACAGGTGCGCACCACCACACCCGGCTGGCTTGCTTTCTTTCTCCTCGTTTTTCTCTACTCTTCTTAGACTTGGAGCAGAGCCCAGGATGGCACAAAATGCCAGGCTCTAGTACTGAATATGTTTGCATTCCCGGCAACATCTTAGCCCTTTCTAATTACAAAATTTATGTATTGCCAAGGCTGAATTAGGGGTGAGGATGGAGAGAAGAGGGGGCTAATTACAGAGAAGTAAGACACTCGGGCGGAGAGTGTATGTCACGGCAGAGGGGAATCATAGGCCCCCAAACTCTCAGAGGCTGAGTAATTTCAGAATAATTAGGAGATGGAGACAAGGAATGGGATGCTCACAGGTGAATAAAAAAATTATTTCAGGGAAATACATGGAACCCCAAGATAAGATACAAAGCCTCTCTTCCTATAGTTTCACCAGGAGGTTTCCAGAAGCTGGGATTACTGGAGGTGAGAATGTGTGGCCCTAACCAAGTGGGGGTGGTCACTCTATAGGTTAGTCAATAGGCCTGAGCTACAGCAATCCCAGGGCTGGAATGACAAAGCTAGAATGTAGCAAAGGGCTGGCCGGTTTCCAGAAAAAAAAGCAAGGGCCCCAGTGTGGTGGTGCATACCTGTAATCCCAGTACTTGGGAGGCTGATACAGGAGGATTGCAGGTTTAAGGACAGGCTTAACAAGTAGTGAAACTCTCATCAACCTAGCAAGACCCTGTTTCACAATAAAAATAAAAGAGGGCTTAGAATATAGCTTGGAGGCAGAATGCCCCTGGATTCAATCTCTAGTAACACACACACACACACACACACACACACACACACACACACACACACACCACACACACTGCATAGAGGCTAAGATTAGGACAGATGGAGTCCTTGTGGCCAGCTGGATGCTCTTGGACTTGCATTCGGGGTGTGCAGTGAACGGTCCTGAATCCCTTTGGATGTCTATACCAGTCCCCCAGGCTCCCTTCTTAGTAACCTGCCAACCTGTGTCCGAAAAGTTTCTCATCTTTGGAGATCCAAAATTTCAGCCAGCGCTCCCTACTGGGAACAGTGAATCTAAGTTCAATGCCATCTGTGTATTTTTAGTTTCTGGATATGCTTCCAAAGTTGCAGATGAACCTGGTGGTGGAGAATGTCTTATGTGTGAAGAAATAACCCTCTCCTGACAGAAAGGCTATTGTTCGGCGGTGGGAGTTTGTCTTAAGCTTTCTGCAAGTCCCCAGGACCTGTACGAGTTTCCCGAATTTTTGACAGAATAGATGAATAGCTTCAATGAAGAAAATCAAGTATGGCCCCTCCCTTAGGGAGGCACTACCAAGAAAGGGAGAAAAGGAAGCTGCCTGCTGGAGTGGGTATTGTTCAGTGAGAGTCCTTCAAGACCAAATCGAGGACAGCGATTTGAAGGACTTGAGGGGCCACTGCGGGATTTAGTTGTGCTGCACAGAGGGGCCGATGTATTGGGCGTCTCTCACCTGAATCATAAGACAGTGCTGCTGAAATGGGTTGGGGCTCACCCCCACACCTCACTTCTTTGTTATAGCATCAGAATTTAGAAGTTTATAGGGTGAGCAGGCAAAATCTACCAGCCACAGAAGAAAGGGACCGTGGGTGTTGGACTCTCCGCCAGGTTTCTCTTGATGACGGTTGTGGCTGACTTCAAGGTCATACTCCTTCCTATTATTGTCCTGGAGGTTTAAGCTTTTTGTTTCTTGTTTTTGAGGCAGGTTTTCTACCTGGAGACTTGTTTTTGAATTTACTCTATTTTGAGAAGAAAAAAAAAATGTGTCTGAAGTGCCCAGCAGGTTATAATATCCTTTGCTGTGGGAGGTTGAAGTGCTCTGGAGCCCTGACCTACCTATAAATGCACCTTCAGGGAGCCCGTGTTGAGTCTGATGAGCATCGGGGTGGATGATGCAGCAGAAGGTTCTGTCTTAATAGCCCCCACTTTTCTTTGCAAAAAAATATATATTTCTTAGGAAAACAAAAAATAAAAATAAAGGCAACAACCAAAACAGGGACCACATTCCACCCCCTAGAACTTGCTTCCTTACTTCCTCTGCACAAACCCCAAATCAAACTGTGCTGGTTTCCCTCCTCAAGTTCCTTCATGTCAACGAGCTGTCACCCTCTGTTGTCTCTCAAAGCCCGTCCCAGCCTGGCCTGCAGTCATCCTCCCGGCGTCCCTCTTTACTCTCCCTGGACTCCCTGCTCCCTGGGGATCCCTTAATCAGGTAATTTAACATTATCTAAGTTTGCTGAGATTCACTGAGTAACTCTGTTGCTTACAGGAAGTGCCCTTTGCTTGGGTGTACTTGATTATAAGGTAAAATGGAATTGTTCAGGATTGTGCGGGTAGAGGAGAGAGGAAGCCACAATCTCTGGGGGTGGGGGAGGAGGATGGGGGGAGATTGAGCTGACTGTAGGCAGGCCCTCCCAGTGGTCACGGATAGACTCCTAATGTACAATTAGTGCATTCTCTGCTGTTGTTGGTTTCCAAGAGGAATCTGTCTAGCAGCAAGAGATGCAGTACGGAGGAGACTATTGGACTTACTACCAGTGTGAACTTGGCAAGTTACTTAACCTCTCTGAGCCTTAGCTATTTCATCTGTGGGACAGAAAAGTAAAGCTACCCAACTCCCAGTGTTGTGAAGTTGCAGTGAGATGATGCTTACATTGCTGAGCTCAGAAAATGTTTTCTCTCCACCTTAAAGGCAGCAGTTCCCATCTGGGTGCTGTTTGAAAATTTCTGTAAGCCATGCATGATCCTCAAGGTCTTTGCCTTATTGCTGCAAGAATCATCTATCATTTGTGTTATTATTATTATTATTATTATTATTATTATTATTATTATTATCTTTTATTATTATTGTTATTGTACTGGGGATTAAACCCAGTGGCATTCTACCTCTGAGCTACACTCCAAGCCCTATTTTATTCTTTATTTTGAAACAGGGTCTCACAAAGTTGCAAGGGCCTCACTAAGTAACTGAAGTTGGCCTTGAACCTTGGATCCTCCTGTCTCAGCCTCCCAAATACTGGAATTACAAATATGTACCACCATGCCTGGCTTTTTTTTTTTTTTTAATGGTACTGGGGATTAACCCAGAGACATTCCACCGAGAGCTACACCATCCAACTCTTTTTATTTTGAAACAAGTTCTCATTAAGTTGCTGAGGGTCTTGCTAAGTTGCTGGGGCTAGCCTTGAACCTGTGATCCTCCTGTCTCAGCCTGAGATTATAGGATGTACTATTATTGCCCAGCACCTGTGTTCTTCTTAAATATTTACTTAAAAAAACTATTAAGTCACTTTTCTTAAAGGATTGTTTTTGCTTAGGAAAGAGACAATATCACTCCTGTAAACAGAAGAAAGAAAACAGTATCACTATAAAAGCAAATACAATGAAAATGATACAATGTTATGGTACTGTCTGTAAGCCTAACCCTGTTCCTTTTAAAGGTTTTCAACTTGAGGCTCATTCATTTCTGTTTCATTAAAAAGGCCAGTTAGCAGTGGGGTGTGCTTGTGCATGCTTGTAATACCAGTACTTGGGACGCTGAGACAGGATGATCAAAGGTTCAAGGCCAGGCTCACTCAGCAACTTAGTGAGGTTTAACATACTGGAAAACAGATGAATGTTTGGCCAGGAAGAGCAAAGTGCATTTCATGTAACACTGAGGAACCAACACTGTTCTAAGTGGGGCCCATGTGGACAGCTATTGTTGGAGCCTCAGAACTTTGGCTCCATCAGAAGCCAGTAACTCTTGGTGTTTGCAGTCCCGGATTGATGTAACCGACCCCAGAAACATCAAGCGGCGTATTTCCGGAAGCATTGCAGGCGGTTTAAACACATTTTATGGTCAGAAAGTTGCTAACAAGTAACCCAAGCCATCCCCATCCTTAGATCATGGCTCCAGCAAACTCGGCAGGGAGGAAGTTGTCATTAATAGGAGGCCAATAGGAAAGGAAGAGAGTAATTGGTACTGTGTGAAGGGCGGCTTCCAGTGGTGTTAGCTGATCTGACTCTCTCTCTATATATTTGCAGTGCTGCGGACTAAACCCAGGGCCTCGTGCAAGTTTGGGAAGAGCTCTATCATTGAGCTACATGTCTAGCTCTTTTTATTTTGAGATAGGGTCTCTCTAGTTGTCTGGGCTGGCTGTGAACTTTCGATTCTCCAGCCTCAGCCTTCCAAGTGGCTGGAATTAAAGGCATGCACCACCACTCCTGACTATTATTTTTATTGTTTAAACAAAAGTAAAACTCAGCATTAAACTATCTGCTCTGTTTACAGCAAGGCAGGGGACACTCTGGCTCATTGGCTGTTTTTGACTTGCTTTCAGCCAGGCACTGAATAACTACGAACCTCCTTGATTGAGCAAACATTTTCAAGAATGCTCTAGGATCAGAACTACATTTGGTGCTGGAGGTTCAAAAATAAGTAAAACTCAGTGCTACATCTCGTTTGAACTTGCTCACAATCTCCTGGCAGAGACAGACACACGAGCCAAGAGACATCACTGATTTTGATATAATATAATGGGATAAAAGAGAGATATACACAATGCCACCGGACCTCTCTGAGTCATTCTAAATGTTTAAGAATTAAAGAGACATCAAATTAAAAATAAAATGGTTACTCGGTTTGTAAAATGTTGCCCTAAATTCCAAAGGGACACTATCTTAGATCTTAAAAGAATAATTATGTCATTATATATTAACTAGATGATTCAAAGCATTTTTGCAAATTTGTAAGAAAATGTTCACTTCAGATGGCTGAAAAAGGCCTTAGAAACCACCCAACACGGTCCTCATGTGAGAGGGGAGTAGCCAGGGCCTCAGAAAGTATGTGACTGACTCATCCAGGGTCCCACGGGGCTGGATGGCAGGCTGGGGTTGGCAGTTCGAGTCCTTTATCCAGGGGAGCAGTGTTCTTTCTCTTACCCCCCGTCTTCTCTGAGTATGTAGTATGGGCCTGGCTGCTTCATTAGGAGGGGAATTAAATAAGGTGGATTAAATAAGAGGGAATTAAATAAGAGGTGTAGGGGATAGATTTCTCATCCAGGGGTAAGTTCATGGGTGGGACCCTCTACAGCAAAAGACAGACCAACCAGAGAAAAGCAGACACATTTGGCAAGACTCGAAGAAATGGCGAGATCAGTGTATTTTTGTGAACAGTTGTGCAGAAATATGACTGGAGGAGGAAAGTATGATCTAATGGTAATAACTGGGGCGGAGGGACCTCACACAGGCCTGTATGTTCTGATTCTTCTCTGTGTCATCCTTGGGTCCCCAGAGACAAGGATATTGCTTTGCTCTGGGGATACGGTGATCACCAATAGAACAGAGATTTTATTACTACTTTTGAGGAAGATCAGAGAATTTTCTTATGAATCATTTCAGGGGAGGTCAGTAAAGAGAACGTCAGAGAGATCTTCTTGCTTCTGCTCTATTTCAAGTCGCAGGGCACTCTGTTTTGGGGCAGTGTATCCTGAATTCTATCCTAAGCTAGCTGGCCCATCTAAACATCTTTCTAATACCCTTCTGAATTTGTTGATTGCTGCTTTTCTTGTTCACATAAAACAGATCACGATGAGATTTTCCAATAACATTTTCTCCAGCTTTACTTCTATATGCCTCAGTTCCTTTCAAGTTCCTGCCAAATAGTTTCAGGAGTAGACAAGGGTACCTGGCTACCTTCCCAGCTCAGGATACCCACTCATTTTTTCTTCTGCCCTGACTCACCGGAGACAAATTTCTCAAAGCCAATTGCAGCTGAAGATGCAGCTGCTACTGCTTCCTGCCAAGGACAAGTGTGCTCAGCCCTCCTGGGGAAGGTGCTGGGGTTGCTGCTGACTTTGCTAAGGGGGCCATCTTCTGTTACAGTCTGCAGTAAAGTTGCCACGTTCAGGGCCCTTGATGTCCCACCAGATTTGCCTAAATCTGGAGGAAAGTTTCAGAATTCCCTCTCTCCCTAGCTGTGATCCACCGGGCCATGACCAAGCTGTGCTCCCTCTTCTTTCGTTCAGTCTAGACAGCTTCTGGGTCTTCATGGAAAGAGACCCCAGGGTGCCTGCCAAAAGGACTCTCAAGACAGAACAACATCCTTGGATGAATTCAGCATAGACCCTAGGAACAAAACCAGTATTTAGTCATTTAGAAGAGCCTCTACTCACGGACATTAACAAGGCTGCCAGGAAAAAGAGGCTCGTGATTGTGGGAAACATTGATTTTGATAAGTAAATAAATTATTATTTGTACTGGGATTGAACCCAGGGACCTTCTATCTGTGAGATACACACCCCCAGACCTTTTTATTTTGAAACACTAAGTTGCTGAGGCTGGCCTCGAACCTGCGATCCTCTTGTCTCAGTCTCCTGAGTACTGGGGTTACAGGTGGGCGTCACCGCGCCTGGCTAATAGACTTTCTCTTTGATGGTGGTGGTGCAGCAGCTTTATTGAGGTATAATTCGCATACCGCAAAACCAGATCATTGTAAGAGTAGAATGCAATGATGTTTGCAAAATGTATTGAGTTGCACACTCATCACTGTAATCTTTTTTTTTTTTTTTTGCGGTACTGGGGATTGAACTCAGGGGCATTCTACCTCCGAGCTACGCCCCCAGCCCTATTTTTTATTCTTTATTTTGAAACCGAGTCTCACTAAGTTGCGGAGTGCCTCACTAGGTAGCTGAGGCTGGCCGCGAACCCGGATCCTCTGGTCTCAGCCTCCCGAATGCTGGGATTACAAGCG